>JAQQSW010003743.1:0-14618 GCA_028646575.1 Pseudocheirus occidentalis | reverse complement strand
AGAGAGAGAGAGAGAGAGAGAGAGAGAGAGAGAAAGAGAAAGTGACTTTCCCAAGTTAAAATAGAATTATTGAGGCAGCCAGGACTAGAACCGAGTTCTCCAGGTTCTTAGCCCAGAAATTTTTCCCACTTTACCATAATTGGGTGTGAAATTGCTCTAAGTCACTATAGAGAAGGGAGGGGATGTTTATTCCTGTAATTTCCCATCCCTCAGGCTCTTCCAGTCTTAAAGGGACCTAAGGTTTCTTTGTCAGCTCTAGAAAGCCTCAGGGACCCTCCAATCTTTCTCTCCTCTTCCCATCTCTTCCCTCCCTTCCCCCCACTGCTGTTCTTGAGGATATATGTCAGGCATCTATGATGAGCTGGCAGCTGCCATACTTGAGAAACCTGGGAGTGATGGTACAGGTGCCAGAGGGAGTGAGGGAGAGGGAGTAGGGCCACTAATGTCCGCATCAGCTAGCCCCAGGAGGGAGCAAATAGAAGCTCTCTGCCCTCCCCCTCCCTTATTAGCCAGAGATGCTTTAGAGGAGATCCGTAGTCTAGAAGTAAGATCAGACTAGATGCCCTCTGAGGGCCCTGCCATCTTGGAGATTTTACTTGTCTGTGATCCTTAGGGAACCAGGCTGAAAATAAGAAAGACTTTTCTAGCCATCAGAGACTACATCCCACAATGGAATAGACTGCCTTGGGAAGATCCTCCTGTCACTGAAGCATGCATGCAGAGACTGGAAGTCCCCTTCCCCTCAGGGAGGCCACCAAGGGTCCTTACACTGGAAGCTAGGGATAGAGGCCTTCCAAGGTCCCAATCAGATGTGAAATTCTACGAATCTGATTCTATGAGGGACTAGGCTCAACATAAGAAAGAATCTTTTGACAATAAGAACTGTTTCACAATGGAATGGATTACTTTGGTACATAGTGATCCACCTTCCCTCCCCCACCTCCCCATCCCTGGGAAAAGTATCCAAACAAAGTTTTATGGGCCCCCTCCCATCCTTGTCAGGAAGACTACAGGTGGTGCTCTTTCAGGGAAAAAGATCAGATGGATGCTCCCTGAGGACCTTTCCACCTATAAGCATCTCTGCCTATGATTCAAATGGTCAAAGGCTCTGAGACTGTAACTATGAAAGGGGCTGGTGGTGTGGAAAGCAGAAAACTGAGGAGGGGGAAGAGAACATGGGTGTCACCTTTTTGGCAGGGGCTTTTCCAGGGAGGTGTCTATAAAGAACTATCTAGTTTCTTTTGTGTGTTTTTCCTTTCTACCATGTCCCTGTCTGGTTAGTTTTGTGTAGCTATCTATATAAAACATGCCAAGATCCTACCCTGATGGGCTTCACACCTCATTTACCCAAATCAACTTCTGGCTTCTCTTTGGAACCAATCCAAAGGACCTTTGCCTTTAGCTCCAGAGCTCAAAACCTTCATAATTTGCTCACCTTCTCTGATCCCAAAGGTCTCTGAGTCCCTTGGACTTTCCCAGTCCCTGAGCTCCGAGATTTCAAACGTAATAGAGATGATTCTTAATATACAGTCAGAGATGACATACCAAGGGAAGGTCATTATGGAGATAATAACCAACATTTGTTTGCAGAGCACTTTCCTCACAACTCTGTGAGGAAACCAGTACCTATATGATTATCCTCATTTTAAGAATGAAGAAATGGGGGCAGCTAGGTGGTGCAGTGAATAGAGCACCAGCCCTGGAGTCAGGAAGACATGAGTTCAAGTCCAGCCTCAGACACTTGACACTTACTAGCTGTGTGACCTTGGGCAATTCACTTAACCCCAATTGCCCTGCCTTTCCCCCTCCAAAAAAAAGAATGAAGAAATGGGGGTGCAATTTGTCCATGGTCACACCTTTAGGGTCTAAAAGGGGATGTGAATCCAGATCTCCTCATTCCAAGTCTTGCACTCTATCCTCTAGATTATAATGCCTATTAGAGAAAACTGCCCAGTCCCTGATTGGATGGGTCTTCTGTAAACTTCTAATTACTCCTGGGCTCAAGTTCCTTTAGACTTGGTGTTAACAGGTCCATTCAGACTCCCTCTATGTAGGGAATGGCTCCAGGGAAAGATGGTATCTTAGAGTGTCAAATTTAGAATTTGCTTAACTGAGATCTCCAGAGCATTGGTTCATTCTTCCCATTTCAAGCTTACTATCTATCAGTCATTCAGGGGTGATGGCCTGGTGAACCTATGGTGTGGTTTCCCATACCTTTTCATCTCTTGAATTCCTATCCACTGTAAGTCCAACACACATGCCACTTTCACCAGAGAGCCTTTCCTAATGCCCTTGTGGGTGATGACTTTCCTTCCTGAACATCTCTGATGTGGGGAAAAGGATAGGACTGGACCTGTGATTTTATTGATTTAGGAAATTCCTTGATAAGGAATCTCCCTCTCCCAATGCAGGTTTGCACCTTCTTTGTAGCTCATGTCTTAATACTAAGGAGTTAAGTGACTTGTCCAGAGAGACACAGTTACTATATTTCAGAGGTGGGACTTGAACCCAGGTCTTTCTGGTTTCAAGGTCTGTTCTTTATCTATTACACAGTGTTGCCTGTTGGCAGTGTATGGTTTAATTATCTCTGTATGTGCCTTCTCCCTCCTAGACTGAGAACTCCAAGTGTGATTTGAGTTGAATTGCCCACCCACTGTCTCAGGCCAGAAAAGGGGACTCAGAAGTGGTTATTATGTGCTCCACTTTTGCTTTCTAGTGTAGATAATTTGGGGGTAGAGGGGGATTGGACTTCACTGGGCTGATCAGGTCCCAAAGGACTGATGGAAGAGCTGGATATGGAGAAAAGAGGCCTAGATATAGAAAGGTGTCTAAGGATCTGAGTTTGAATCCTAACCACCACTTATGCTGTGATGACTCTGGACAAGTTTGGCCTTCAGTTTGCTCATCTTAAAACAAAGGGGTTGGACTAGATAGTCTCTGAGGTGCCTTCCAGCTCTGAGTATTAGGATAGCTGGGTCTGTGAGAGGTTGCCAGTAGCCCAGATCTCTTTTGATTCCTAGTCATTTCGCTACATAATTCCCTAAAAAAAGTTTTAGCTTTACTTTGCCCATGAAACATGGGGACAAAAGGTTCACTGTCTCTCCTATCTAGGCTAGGGGAACACCCATCAGCCAGATCCCCAGAGAGAGTTCTGACTCTTTGCTAAGAAATATCTCCACCCACAGTCCTTTCCCAGGCTAGGGGCTTGGGAGTGCTCTCCAGGGTTCTGAACCCTCCTTTGACATTAATGTTCAGTAAATGGTATATTAGGCTCCAGATGCGGCATGGTTGGCTGGGAAGGGGTGGGTCTTGCTTACCTAACCACACTGTTAGTCCTCTTTAAGGCTGGCTCCAGGATTTATGTATTCAATTAAATTCAACAAACATTCGTTATGAGACTATCTGTGCAAGCAGACATAAGGACAGAGCACAGTCCCTGACCTCATGGAGTTTATTATCTTCCAGCATGAATATGATAAGTGCACGAATAATTGAAACAAGGTAGGGTTCAAGGGAGAAATTCAGACAAAACACTCTAAGGACATTTGCAGAGAGAAAGAACACATTTTGTTGGGGAGAGAGAGCTATGGAGATCAGGGAAGATTTTCTGAAAAGTAGCATTTGAATTTGATCTTAAAGAGAAAGAAAGATTTCAACCAGTAGAGATGTAAATGGAATGAACTCTAGCCAGGACTGAGTATCTGTTTGATTAAACAGAAGCAGGAACAGGCACAGATAAGAACAAAGAAATAATAGTCCAGTTTGCCTGGGATACAAAGTGAATGAATGGGGAGTAGTATGAAATAAAGCTTGAAGGTTTGGAACTAGTTTTGGGGGAGTCTTGAATGCCTGAGTCATAAGTTTATACATTATCATCTGGGCAAGTTTTTGGTTTGAGGAATGACATAGATTATTTTGGCAGTAATGTGAAGGATAGATTAGAATGGGGAGAGACTAGAATCAGGGAGGCCAGTTAGGAGGCATGTACTACAGTCTGGACAAATGAACTAGTATGGTGATGGTGTAAGTAGAAAGTGGGGGTGGGTGGATGAAATATATTGTGGAGTTTGAATCAACAGGGTGAGGAAGAGGGAAGAGTTAAAAAAGGATGCTGAGATACTTTGTTTGGATTATGGGGAAGATGGCAGTGCCATCAATAGAAATAGGGAAGTTGGGAGGTAGGATAAGCTTAAGAGGGATGATGATGAGTTCAGTATGGGATATGCCAAGTTTGAGGTACTAGCAAGATTTTCAGGCAGAGATATCCATTTAGCAGGTAGTTTTTGTTATAGGTTTAAAGCTCAGGGCAAAGATTTGGGTTGGAAATGTATTTTGGATCCATTTGTAAAGAGGTTAGAGCTATGGAAACCTTGGTGTGATGAATAAGAGAGAGTGTAGAGAAGAAAAGTCATAAGACAGAGCTTTGAGGGACACACATGATGGAACAGAAAGACTACACTGAGCCAGCAAAAGAGACAGAAAAAGTGGAATGCAAGCTTCTTAAAGGAAGCAATTATTTCATCTTTGCCTTTGTAGCCCCAATATCTATCAAAGTTCATTTTGCACAGTAGGAATGTAGTAAGACAAATAGTAATCATGACAATAATAGGGTAAAGTTCTCTATGATGGCAGAGGGACACAAGGGCAGAAAGATCAGAGGACATTAGAGGGGCAAAGGTACAGGAATGGAAGACCACAGGGAGTGCCCAGGGAGCAGAGAGATGTCCAGTTTGCCTGGAGCAGATATTGAAAGGAGAGGAGTAATAAGACATAAGGCTGAAAAGGTAGGATAATCTCAGTTTGTGGAGGACTTTGAAATGCCAAAGGAGCCACAACTGTACTTGTGTGGGCAATAGGGAGCCATGGAAGGCTTCTTCTAAGTAGAAGAGAAACATGAGCAGATGTATACAGGAGGAAGCTAATTCCCATGGAGTCAGGTTCAGGAGTTTGAACTTTATTGGGCAGATGAAGATGCTGAAGTTGAACATGATGATAATAATAGTGATGAAGAGAGGACAATAATAATTCGTTTCTATAAAGCCCTTTAAGTTTACAAAGCAATTTCATTACAGCAGCCTGTGGATAGTGCTGAGTATCATCATCACTATTGTGGGAGGAACATAGCCTCACTCTGAAAGTTGCTTAGGATTTGACAAAGTCATTGTATTGATTAGGTACAAGTCATTGCAAGGGGAACTGGTTTGGCCAGCGATACTAAATCCTCTTAGCCAAAGAGTTTGGTAAGTACATAAAAGTCTGCATTCAAATTACACAGCATGTCCCAAAAGTCTTCATGCAGTTTTAAGCTTCAATAACATTAGAAATATAAATGCTAAAGACTTTTAAAAAGGCAACATTTGAAAGGCCAATTATTTGAAACTTTAAAATATTGATGTTTCTGACTATAATTCAACATTAAAACTGTCTTATATGTCACTCTAGTCTTGTTAAAATTTTTAAAAATTCACAAACCTAAGTATAAAATTTTAACAATCAAGCTTTCAAACATTTTTTGTAAGTGTGTAGATGGTTCATGGCTGGGAATTAAAACTTTAAATTCACTAAGACTTTTGGTACATGTATAACATAAGGAAGGAAAGAAACAAACATTTATTTGTTGCCTATTACTTGCCAAGCACTGTGCCAACCCCTTTATAAATATGATCTCATTTAATCTTCACAACAACTCTGGAAGGTTAGTGCTATTATCATCCCCATTTTACAGGTGAGAAAACTGAAGCAGAGGTTAAGTGACTTGCCTAGGGTCATACAGCTAGGAAATGTCTAAAACAGGATTTGAACTCAGGTCTTCTAGACTCCAGGCCAGGTGATCTATTCAACTGTCCCAGCTAGCTGCTAATATATCATTTCCCATCCCATCCCATATATCATATATCTATTGCATTGTAATATACTGTAATATAATATAAACCAACACAATGTAATGTAATATAGTACAAAGTAATATAATATAATATAACAGATAAAATGGGGAAATAAATCAACTAGGAATGATTGAACACATATATTTCACATAAGGTAAGTTTTTTGGCAAAAACATATTTCCTTCAGATACTTTGGCTATACATTTCAACATTGGCTGCTTACAGAGAAGGGGACCTAGGCTGTACAATAATATGTCTCATGAGTAAGCCTAGTTGTCTAATTTTTAAGCAGTGACAAATAGCTTTTCTTTTTGCTGACTCAAGGCCTAGACAAGAGGGCCTGGAGGCCCTTTCTTGACTCCACACCATTTTACAGATGGAAAAATTGAGATTTCAGTGAAATGAAATGGCTGCCCAAGGTCACCCATCCAGTAACAGATAGGGCAGGAAAGGTAGAGTGAGACTGGATTATGAAGGGCTTTGCACACTGAACTTTATTTAAAGGCAAGAGGGACATGTTTTGCCCAAAGGACTTAGACTCTGACTTGTACCTGACTCAAAGTGGAGCACATTTTCCATTAGACTGCAATGACTCTCTATTGTGGAATGTCATGGAACATAATGTAGTCACAGAATATCTGAGCTGAACAGGGCTTCAGGGCATCTAGCCCAATCCCTACCTGAATAAGAATCTGCTTTATAACCTCACCCAAAGTGGTCAACCAGCCTCTGCTCGAATACTTTCAGAGATGGAGAGCTCACTACCATTAGAGTCAGTCCACTGCACTGTGTTTCTAAAGCATCTTTGGATTCAGACATCTCTGGCTCTGACTATGGTTGATCAGTCCATTCCTGAATGCCTTCCTTGAACCAACTGTTTCTAATTAAGTTCCAATCTCAAGGACAATCACCAGGAAAAAACAAAACAAAACATCTGACCCAGAATCATGCCCACGTAAGGGTTTCATCACTGTTCTATCTTCTCAGTTTATTCCTAGTGACTGGGAAAAGCATGATAATAATCATCATCATTCTTATTATTCCCTCTTCCCACCAAACTCTGGGAGGACTTTTTGGGGGGAGAGTGGTGGAGAGGGATATGTGATATAACTAAATGCTAGTTACATTTTAGGACATCTGAACACCACATTTAAGGAAGGCTATTGATAAGCTGAAAGTCATTCAGAGGAAGGCAACCAGTATGGTGAAGGTTCTCAAGTCCATGTTATATGAGAATCATCAGAAGGAAACAAGAGGGTCACTGTATCCTGAAGAAGAGAAGGCTGGGTTGGGGTATGATAACTCACATCAAGTGTGAAAGGTTGTTCTGTGGGAAAGGGATTATAGACTGTTTGTCCCAAAGAGGACAGTGGTAGGAATAATGGGTAAAAATTGACAAAAAAGTAAATTCATGCTTGGTATAAGGAAAACTTCCTTATGGTTAAGGCTACACCAAAGTGGAATGGGCCGCCTGAGGAGGTGAAGCCCTTCCTGGAGGGCTTCAAACAAAGGTTAGATAATCACCTTGTGGTTGTATTGTAGCTGTAATTCTTTGGCTCAGCAGATCACAGTAACCCTTTTTGCCTCAATTTCCTCATCTGTAAAATGAATTGGAAAAGGAAATGGCAAACCCTCCAGTATCTTTGGCTAGAAAACTCCAAATGGAGTCATGCCATGAATGAAACAACCCACCAACAACCACCCACACCAGCACCAGCACTGAGGCCCTTTCTAACTCTGAAATTATGTAATTTTGTGAAATCAGTTCCTCCTTATATTAAGCCCAAATACAACTGTCTGAGATCTGTCCTTTACCCTTAAGTCTTATTATCCCCTCTTGGATTTAGAAGAAATATGCTTCCTTTCCCCTAGGAAAACCCTAGAGAAACTGGAAGACAGTGATGGTGGCCCCTTGATGAAGAGGGAGATGACAGTTGGTAATGTTCACATTGGGAACTCTGTATTATTCCCAGTGTCAGTTGCTGGTCTGTGGCTGTGAGGGCTGAGCAGGGCCAGAGCTCCCCAGGGGCCAAGGGCAGGTAATTGGCAGAACATTGATTCTGAGGCCAGGACGGGAACAGTCCCAGAGAGAGCAGGAGGAGGAATGAGGCAGAACTAATGATCTGGAACAGCTGTGACATTCCCATGCTGCCCAAGGCCCCAGCTGTAATCTTGACCTGAGAGGCTGGGGTAGGAGGGGAGGGGAGAGGAGTGAAAATCCTTAACTGGGCATTGTTTTTAAGGGGAGGGGGGAAAGGGGACAGGAGACCTAGCTCTAACTATGAGGGAGGGGATGCATGACCCCTATCCTCAGAAAGACCTAGGGCTTGAAGGAAGATCCAAAGTTAGACTGGAGTCCTAGCAGGCAAAGTTTCTTCTGCAGAATTAAAGACAAGGGGAACACCATAGCTGTCTTCAAGTATTTGAAGGACTGTCATGGTGAAGAGGGATTAGTTTTGTTCTGCTTGGCCCGAGAGGGCAGCAATGGATGGAAGTTGCAAAGAAGTGAATTGAAGCTTGATGCTGGGGAAAATGTCCTAATAATGAGTGCTATCCAAAAATACAATGGAGGTAGTAGGTTTCTGCTTACTGGAGGTCTTTATAAAAAGGCCATGTGACATAAAGGGCCATTGGTCATAAAGAAAATTCCTACTCAGGTAAAGAGGTGGTGTTGCACCGTGAGAAGAGTCCTCCCTTTGAAATCAGAAGATTCAGGTTCAAATTCTACCTCCTACACTTAATATTTATAGAATCTTAAACAAATTGTTTAACCTCCCTGGAAAAGAAGGAAGGAAAGAAGCAAGCATTTATTAAGTGCCTACTATGTGCCAGACACTGTGCTGTGTGTTTTACAAATATCTCATTCCATCTTCACAATAATCCTGATGCTGTAATTAACCCCATCTGTAAAAGCTGAGGAAGCTGAAGCAGAGATTGTGACTTGCCTAAGGTCATACGGCTAGTAAAGGTCTGAGGCTAGATCAGTTTTCTCATTTGTAAAGTGGGGAGTCGGACTAGACGGGCTCTGGGGTTCCTTTCTGAAAGATTTTGGGAGCCTGTCCAGACTCCGTCCGGTCTAGAGAGGGGAGACTACAGAGTGATCCAGTAAGCAGGTTTGAGGAGCTTCAGATCCTTTCGAATTAATCTCTCACTGGAAGATAGAGCAGAAGACTGACTTCAATGCAGCATGGGAGATTGAAGTTGGATGGAAGGAGGCTTTAATAGCAAGGAAGGTTTTCAGACCCTCGAGGGGAGTGAGTAAGAATGAAAAGCAAATCTGGGACCAGATACAACCCTGCTCAGAGGCAGAGATCTGGACAAGTGCCCCAAAGAATTCCTTCCAAGTCTATTTTGAGGGCATGGTGGAGAATGGCTTTGTCTTCAGACAGGTCTTGAGCTCAGGGTATAACCTCCCTGTTCATTCCTCTCACTAACACCCTTCCAACTCCTCTGTCAATTCCTCTACCTTCACACCTCTATCTCTCCTGCATAGGAATGAAAGGTTCCTGGGTTCTAGGGGGAGGGTGATGTGGGGGTGGGAACGCTAGGGGGAGAGATCCAGTGAGCCTAGGACAAACTTTCACTTTGGGTCTTAACCAGGGCTTGGGATGGGGTGGGGTTGGGTGGATGTTGGAGCAAGCAGCCTAGCTTATGGGGAAAGCTATTCACCCTGCCCCCCCCCCCCATTAAGCTTCCATCTGGCCCTGGTTGGTACTATTTAGCATAGCTGGTAATAGGACATGGGAATAGTCTCACACTTCATCTTAGCTTCAACAAGCTAAGAGGCAATAGTGCCCATCTTTTCCAAATCCCTCATTTTAGACAGAGAAAACTTTAAGGTCAGAGAGGAGGGAAGGGACAAAGCTTGGCCAGAACCCAGATCTGCCTCCCAGTTCCACTGTCCAGGACTGCCTCATCCAATATTCTGGTGTCTCCAATTCAGAGGGCTCTCTGTCCCAGTTCTCATCCTCCCCCGAAGGTGATGTGTGTGTGTGTGTGTGTGTGTGTGTGTGTGTGTGTGTGTGTGCCTGTAACTCAGTGGGAATGAAAGGTATGATATTTACATTATTACATAAGCCAGAAAAAGGCACATAGAAGGGGACTTTTTCAAGGTTAAGAGGCTAATGAAGGTTGGGACCTGCCCCAGCTTTTCCCAATCCCAGAACTACTGGGACTCCAATCTACACCCTGATTCCACAAAACACAGAAATCAGGCAGTCCTAGGGTTGAAGAAGGGACCTGGAAGTAATTCACTTTATTGTTAAAGCCTGGGGGAAGTTCTGGGCAGCTTGGTGGCAAAAGTGGATGGAGAACTGGGCTTGGAATCACAAAGACTTATCTCCCTGAGTTCAAATCCAGTCTCAGACACTTATTAGTGTGTGACCCTGGGTAAGACATTTAACCCTGTTTGCCTCAGTTTCCTCATTTGTAAAATGAGTTACAGAAGGAAATGGAAAACCACTCCAGTATCTTTGCCAAGAAAACCCCAAATGGTATCACAAAGAGTTGGACACAACTCAACAACAACAAAAGGGAAGTTCTGCCTTGTGTTGACCCCAGTCCCTCTCATTTGGCCCTGCCAAGTACTTTTTCTCTTTTATTTCTCCCAGTTCTCAGACCTTTGTCTGTATGTCCTAGAACTGTTTTTGTGTTCCAAGGGGGGACTGGAAGGAATAAAACCCTTTCCTCCAAACCTCAGTCTGCATTTGCAGAAACAACATTCTATGTGTTTTCTTACCATACCCCTGTCCTCTGCTCTGGTCAGAGTGCATTTGGAATATTGGGTTCAGTTCTGGGCACCACATTTGAGAAATGGCTTTAATAAGCTGGAGCTCATTTAGTGGGAAATCACCAGTATGGTAAGGGGACTCGAAATTAAGTCTTGGGAGGATTCATTGTAAATACTGGGACTATTTAATTTGGAGAAAAGTAGACTCGAGGGAGACATGCTGGCTGTCTTCAAGGATTTGAAGAGCCACCATGTGGTAGAGGGATTAGGCTTCTTCTGATTGACCTTAGAGGTCATAACTAGGGCTGAGATAGGCAGAGTTGATTTAGACTCAATAAAAGGACAATTTTTGTTAACAGAGCTTTCCCAAAATCTTAGGGTTTTTTTTTTTTTGGCAATCAGGGGTTAGTGATTTACCCAAGGTCACACAGCTAGTAAGTGTTAAGTGTCTGAAGCCAGATTTGAATTCAGGTCCTCCTGACTCAGGTTGGTACACTACCCACTGGACCACCCAGCTGCCCCTTTCCCAAAGTCTTAATGGGCTACCTTGGAAGGCAGTGAGTTCTCCATTACTAAAGATCTTTAAGCAGAGGCTGCATGCTGTGGAGAGGATTCTTGATCAGGGATGGGTTTGACTAGATAATAACAACAAATGTTATTTTTATAGGGCCTTAAGGTTTGCAGAAGCCTTTACATAGATCTTGATTAGTTTGAGCTTCACAACATGGAGATTTCATTATCACCCTCACTTTGTATCTGAGAAAAGTCAAAGCCCTAAATACTATCTTCAGTTTGAGGAACTGTGATTTTATGAAATCAGCCAGGTCCATCTTCAGAACTCTCTTCCAACATAAACCCAGTCTTCCCCACTGCCAGGCTCAGAATGCCCAAGTCAGTGGGAAAGCATCCTTTTGGGTTGAATATCCATTATTAGAAGTTACAACATTGGGGAGCAGAGATTTGGTAGAATTTGGGAAGAGAGAACTATACAACAAGGCATGTCCTTTTCCAACAACTCTGTGGTTGGGAGTGCAAGGATAATTAATTACTCCCATTTCATAGAGATGAGAACTGAGGCCCAGAGACATACAGTGACTTCATGGAATGTCTAACCTGGAAGAGACCTCAGAGGCCATCTAACCCAATCTGTGCCTGAATAAAAATCCCCTCTATGATATCTTCAGTGGTTCAGTTCAACAAGAAATTGTGCTAGGTGCCATAGATTTAGAGAGAATGAAACAATCACGGATTATGTATGTAATCACAGATACAGTATGTAAAACCAAGAAAAAAAGAGGACCTCCAAGGAGAGGGTGTGTGTGTGTGTGTCTGTCTGTGAGTTCAGGTGTATCTGGGATGGGAGTCAAGGGTTCAACCTAGGATTAAGCTGGAGACAGGGGGTGGAGCTCACTATGGACCTAGGATATCTCTGAGGCTAGGTCTGGGGCTCAAGCTGGGATCAGGATAGTTCAATTCTATAAGACGGAGACTGAGACAGAACAAGACAGAACAAGAATACGACAAAGAGATGCACATGAAGATGAGAAGGGTGGGCTGGGTAATTTCTAAGGTCCCCTCTGGCTTTGAAATTGTTCTTCTGGAATAATAAGACCGATGAGATAAGAATGGAGAGGGGAGATTTGGGATCAAGTAGATGCAAGGTAAAAAAATATTAGAATCATAGAATCTCAGAGCTGGATAGGACCCCAGAGAGCAGTTATTCCATCCTGTTGTTGTTCAGTCCTGTCTGACTCTGTGACCCTGTGGATCATAGCACAACAATACTGTCCATGGGATTTTCTTGGCAAAAATACTAGTGTGCTTTGCCATTTCCTTCTCTGGTAGATTAGGGCAAACAGAGGTTAAGTGATTTGTTTTGTCTGAGACCGGATTTGAACTCAGGTCTTCCTGATTCCAGGCCCAGGGCTCTATCTGAGCTGCTAAGCAGGAATCCCTATTAAACATATTGCCCAACAAGTGGTTATCTAGCTTTCACTTAAAGATTTCCAGTTCCAGAAAACTTACCTAACTTTTGACTTAGCTCCTTCTACATTTGGACAGCTTTGATTATTAGGAAGTTTACTCTTAATTTATCTCCCTGTCACTTCAGCGGCATTGATCCAAGTTATCAATCCTTGCACTTGTTCCACCTCCCAAGGGTCCCTTACTTGCCCTCAGCTGACTTGGCCAGTTTAAGCAGTACCTGTTTTTAGGGTATCTGCATTTTAAAAGAGGGGCCTCTGAACCTAAATGAAAGTCTGTTTGCTGGAATAGGACAGTGATGATCTTTGGATCACATGTGGAGAGAGAAGCCTTCCTGTGTGCACAACTTCCCCAGCATCCTTCTCTACTCTTGGCCTCATGCCCCGCCCCCCCCCCCCAGAAGAACATAGGTCAGCCAATTTGCTTGGCCGCTTCTGAAAGGCTGCCAACCTCTGACTTACCCTGCCTGTGTTTTTGTGCCACATTTATTGTTCTGTATGCCTGTGCCTCGTGAGGCTCCCTGAAAGGAGCCCAGCCCCCCTCCTAGGCTTGGGCTGCTTTAGACTACACGGTGAGGTGTGTGTGTGTGTGTGTGTGTGTGTGTGTGTGTGTATTGTCCTCTTGGGCTGGTTCTCCCTAGGGATTCAGGAAAAGTCCCTGACTCCTTGTTTTATACCATCATCTCTCCCCCAGTTCCCAATGTCCCCCTTTCCCCTAGGAGCCTTCCATGGGGGAGTTTTCGAAGTGCCTGTATCAGCTCTCTCTCTCTCTCTCTCTCTCTCTCTCTCTCTCTCTCTCTCTCTCTCTCTCTCTCTCTCTCTCTCTCTCTTCCATAGCTCTGTCCTCCCTCTCTCCCTGCTTTTCTCCTGGTCTCTCCTCCCTCCTTTTTTCCCTTCCTCTGCATTATCAGACCTGCTCCAGCATCCGTCTCCTCGCTAAGCCGTGTCCCCTCAGGGAGCTGAGCGGAGCAAGCAGCAGAGGAAGGAGGCCGAAGGAGCAGAGAGCAGCCAGCGAACGAGCGCTGTCCGGGAGAGGCCGGGAGGAGAGGGCCAGAGCCGACCCGGGCCGGGCCGGGCTGGGTTCAGGGAGGGGAAGGGAGCCCCTTTCCCTCCCTCGGCTTCCTCTCTTCTCTCCCGGAGCCTTCCACTCCTCTCCTCTCCCCTCCCCTCTCCTCTTCAGCCCCGCCCCTGCCTTCCCCTCCGGGCTCCGCCCCTCCCCCCTGGGGCTGAGTGGCCCCGCCCGGGCCGGGCCGGGCGCCGGAGGATGAGGAGCGATGGGGCAGGCGTGCGGCCACTCCATCCTGTGCCGGAGCCAGCAGTGCCCGGCGCGGCCCGGGGAGCCCGAGGCGTGAGTGTCCGAGGCCCGGGGCTGCACAGGGGTAGCCAGGGAGGGCATCCGTGGGGGGAGCCACGAGTGTCGGGCCGGGCGGGGGGGGGGGGAGGGGAGGGTCCAGAGATCTGGGGTGTGGAAGCTGGTATGTATGTGTCGGGGGGTATCAGACCTGAGAGAATCCGGGGTCCGGGCTGAGTCTAGAGTGGGTGTAGGGGGGTCCGCCGAGGGGGGCGGGGGGCTGAACCAGGAGTGTTAGAGGGGCCTGGGGCCGAGCCCAGAGAGATCGGGGCAGGGGGGGTCTGAACGAGGAGTGTCAGGGGCAGGGGTGTCAGGGGGGCTCTCAGCCCCGGGAATGGGGATAAGGTGCAAGTTGAGCGGGAAGAAGAATGGGTCGGAAGAGAAGCCGAGGAAGGATGGGGAAGCAGGCAGCCTAGCCGGCTTAGGCTGGGGCACAGCGTGGCCCGGGGCTGGAGTTCAGGAGGGACATGTGCGGGAAAGGGACGTGGGCTCCCGTAGCCACTTTGGCCAACTTTACTGGTAGTCCAGCAGAAAGGGAGGGAGGAGAGCAGTGCGAAGATTCTGTCCCCTCCTACTGGGGCCGGATAATCCTAAACCACGAATAATTGTGAATCTTTATTCGTGTGGACAATGGTGGGGGGGGGGGACTCGTCGGGTTTTCGAAAGAGGGG
>JAQQSW010003742.1:2500-14618 GCA_028646575.1 Pseudocheirus occidentalis | reverse complement strand
GCAGTAGCAATTAGAGAAGAAAAAGAAATCAAAGGAATCAAATTGGGCAAAGAAGAGACCAAATTATCACTCTTCGCAGATGACATGATGACATACTTGGAGAATCCTAGAAAATCAAGTAAAAAACTTCTTGAGACAATAAATAAATTTAGCAAAGTTGTAGGATATAAAATAAACCCACATAAATCCTCAGCATTCCTATATATTTCCAATGAAGCCCAACAGCAAGAGATAGTAAGAGAAACCCCATTTAAAGTTACTGTAGACATTATAAAATATTTGGGAATCTACCTGCCAAAACAAACCCAGTACCTTTATGAACACAACTACAAAACTACAAAAACTACAAAACACTTTTCACACAAATAAAATCAGATCTCACTAATTGGAAAAACAATTGCTCATGGCTGGGTAGAGCTAATATAATAAAAACGACAATTTTACCTAAATTAAATTATATATTTAGCGCCATACCAATTAATCTACCAAAAATTACTTTATAGAACTAGAAAAATAATAATGCCTGTTTATACTGTCTGTTTTGTGATACAAACATGTTTTATTATGAGCCATTGATTGATATATACTGTTTTGGGATCAATTAGTTACGAATCCTCCCAAGTCTTTTTCAGATAACTGGAGTAGAAGTCAGTATCTCTGCTATAAGTAAATTCATTTGTATAACTACTGAATTCAAAATAGGAAACTTCTATCTACAAAGTGTTGATAAAGTTAGAAAGTTTCTATCCATAAAGTGTAGGCTCAGAGTGGAAATTTCTGAGAGAATAATAAGATCAGATAATTCTGTATATCAGATCCATCAGTTTGTGAGGTTTAGCTATTAACCTCCCTTGTTTAAGGCAATACATTTATGTTTAGTAAAGGAAAGTAAATTAGTCTAGGTAATGGATTATGCTAGCCCATAATTACTCTACTTCTGGTCATTTTTCTCCTACCTTTCTGGCTCTTGTTTGTTTTAATCTCTGTGCCAGACTTGTATCTTCTAGACACACTTGCAGATGCCGACTCAAGCTGATTACCAACCACGACCTGAAGTCCTGTTGGATCCAGCATTTGCCAAGTTCTGAACATGGGCCACAGCCCCCCACCTCTCAGATAATGGACTCCTGTGAGGTAGGGCCACCTCTACATCCTTTCTCAGCATGAAGCAGCCTGAAACTGAGACCTTTGTCCCTTGTCCCCAAATGATTTGGGGTCCCATCTGTTTAAGGGAGGAAGGATGAAATGGTGGGGAGCCGGGGTGCTTTTGGCAAAGGGTACAGGTTCCCACTTAATAAGAGGCCTCAGACCCAGGTCCGACCCTCCAATGAGAATCTGGCAACAGATGCTACCCAGAGGCCTAACTACACCTACAGGCCTAATGGGTGTTTTTGGCATCATCACCAAGCTAGCTCTGGGGAGTTACCATCCCAGGGAGGAACCATCCCAGACCATTCAAGTAATCAGCTTTGTTTGCCCACGAGAAGCAAAACCTCCCTGCACCTCCAAAAATCCAATACTGAGCCACTGTACCATACCCAACAGACAGATAAAAGAGGGGACCCAAAGTGGATCAGGACCCCAGGTGTTGGGGTGCATTTGTAACTCTGTAACATTGTTGTAAGTTCAGTCAGTATTTGTAATCTTGTTTGTAATTGCATTTGTATTTGTAACCTTGTTTGTAAGTGCATTTGTAACTTTGTGATATTGTTGTAACTTCAGACCTGTAATTGGCATCCCCCCAAAAGACTATTGGGGGACATGCAGGGACAGGTAGTTTGTGTCCTTTCACCCTATGTTAACCTGTGAGCTGCTATCACTGAAATTAATGAGGACCCAGGGTTGTACCTCCTGCATTCACATCCATGTCTTAGCAGACTCTACCTCCCCTGAAATGTGTATTCTCGTTTATGTCCTATCCTAGGTTTTCTTTTGTTCCGGGGAAAGGGGCTGGGAGCATTTTGGTTTGTCTACCTGAGTAAGATGAGCCCCTATCCTCATTCCCCTGTTCCCCTCCTGGTAGGACTGGGCATTATTGGACCCACTGCTGTGGGCATGACCGCCCTGGTCCCAGGAAGCTCTAAATGTGCTAACTTAAATACACAGGTAGATCAAGATGTAAGAGATATCCTTGGCTGAGCTTGTGCTGCAGAATTGGTGAGGGCTGGATTTATTATTCCTTAAGCAAGGAGATCTTTATATGGCTCTGAGAGACGCCTTTTGTTTCTTTCTGGTATGGCAGTGTGTTAAAGAAAGAGAAGCTTCCCCGGTATCAGGGACTAATTGGTTTGAGTCTGTTTGATTGATCACCCAGACTGACCTCCCTTGTAATATCATTAACCAGCTCTTCCCCCCTCCCCTTAGGCTATGTGCAGAAGCAGGTACAATCTGTCATACTCATGGTCCTGCTATACATTGAACACCCATAAGTGGCCAGGAATCCATGATTGGATTATTTCCTAAAACAAAGAGAGGAATGAAGTGGCCAGGAACTAGTTAAGCTCTGAACTCAAGAGATTAGCCAGGAAACGGTTAAGTAATACTTTGTGAAATAAGAAATCAATGAGCCTACCCAAACTGAAACCATATCCAAAGCAGAACTCAGTAAACTCAGAGTGAAATCAATCACTACAAGCGGCTATGTGACTAAGCCTGCACCCCCCCATGCCCAACCCCATATTCACTCCCCTGGCTTCTGTACCTAACTCTTCATTGATAAATATTGAGGTCATCACATTCTCCTGGTCCCTACTTCACAGTTCCCTGAAGATAAAGAATAGATCCCCCTACCTGGATGTCAACTACTAATCAATTAATTATAGAAAAGTAATGCTTATACCTGGATACCAATTAGTTTTGGTTATAGATTGTTTCTGGATACCAATTTAGTTGTAGTTACAGATTACACTTGGATACCAACTTGGATATTGATTATGTTGTTAGAAACCCAAAATGATATAGAAGACCCTGTACTTCTATGTTTCCCTGCAATTGGCATACGGGACAGTCGCCAGCTGGCTAAATTAAAGCTCCTTAAAACTTAAAAAAAAAAAAAAAGTAATTGTTGTACTGTATCGAACTGAACTGTACTAGGCTGTATCGAAACTGATTGGTCCCGACTGGGTCGAGTCGAATTGGACTGGATTGCTATGGGCTAGCCTACCCTGGCCTGGTCAGAGTGTCTCTAAGCCTAAGACATACCAGCTCAGCCAAATAGCACCTCTGGCTTGGGGTCAATCGCCCGGGTCTGCGCCCTCCCCCCCCCCCCCTTGGCGTGTGTGTGGGGAGGAGGAAGCCCCTGGCACAGCGGGGTGCAGCTGGGCAGGAAGCCGGACAGCTACAGCCTATCCAGCCCATCTCCTACTCGCTTTGCGGGGCTCTGGCAGGCCTGGGAGTGGTGGGGGTGGTTGGATCAGGATGGGACTCACCTTGCGGCTTTTCTCCCGCGAGAGGGCAGCCTTAGCGAGCTTGGTCACTTCAGCGCTCTCTGTCGTTGCTATGCTCCGTAGAGCAAATTCTACTGGGGTCCGCGCGCGGAAACGGCCCGCGCGGCCTTGACTCGAGATCTCCGTGCATAGCGAGATCGGAGACAAGAAGACTGAGCTTTCCTCCCGCGGGGTGGGAGTGAAAGAAATCGTGGAACTAGTCTCGAGGACCCACCGGATCGGCTCCAAGCGGAGTTTTTCAAATGGAAAGATTGTTTCTATGCTTGAGGCTTCCAGCGTCATGGCTGACGCTGACTGGGAAGCAGGGCTTTGTCTAGAATCGCACACCCACTGGAGGGGGAGGGGGACCGCAGAGGGGATGGTATGACCTTGGGTAGGTCATTTGCCCTCTGTGCCTTCTCAGCTCCTTCATCTGTCAGATATGGATATGGGCTGGAAGAGCCCTGAGGTCTACTCCAGTTTTGTGCCTATAAGAAAGATTTAATAAGTACTTCATACTTTAATCCATTCATTCCATCTCTGAGATTTAGTGAACCTTATGATGTATCTACATTATGTATACAATTCTCTTTCTAAACATGCCCCCCACTTCTTAAAATTCTAAAAAAAAACCCAAAAAACCAAATGCTATTTACAAGGTCAGATCACCTATCCCAGAGAAGCACAACTCGGGATAAAGAAAAATGCTTACATGATGAGTCCATGTATGGCCCTTGTGCAAAGCATCCCTCTGGTGATCCACACTGTGTACATGGAATTGGTCTTCATGCTCACCTGTTAATAACAACGGCTGACATTTCATGGAGTCCTTTACCAGTGTTATTTCAGAACAAGCCAAGGTGCTTGTACTGTCCCTATTGTTCAGATAGGGAAACTGAGGCTGCCAGAAGTTGGGTGGTTTGCCCAGGATCATACAGCTGGTAAATGTCTGAGGCTGGTTTTGAACTCAGGTCTTCCTGACTTGGGGCCCATAGCCTTATCCAGTACTGGGCCACAGGTCAGCAACGGTTCAGTGGTGAGGAGGAAAGAACACTGAGGTAGGGGCTGTCAAAGTGAGTTCCAAGGTGGCTGTACGAATTTGGACCAGTCCCTTCCTCTGTCCTCAGCCTCAGGTTTTCTCATTTCGGGTTGGACTAGATGGTTACCTTTCCTGCTTTATGGCTATAATACTATGACCTTAAAAATGTAGGCTGTGAACCTTGAGGCTAAGGGGGATGAAGAAAGTCAGGATAGGACAATGCAATGCACATTAACTCAGGAGTAGGTTTGAGATGTCAAAAAGCAACTGGTGCCTCAGGACTGGAACAAGGGAGAAAGACGGGCTAGAAACAGACATCTAAGAGTTATCTGCATGGAGATAGTTATTGAGCTCACGGAACTGCTGAGATAACTGAGATGGTATGGAGGACACAGAGCCTTTTAGGGCATCAGCAGTGAGTATGATAGATGTAGGTCCAGGAAAGGAGACAGAGAAAGAGCGAGAAATAACTCAGAGGAAATGCAGAGAGAGAAAAGTCCGTAATATCTGGAAAGGAGAGTGTCCAGGAGACAGTCAACTGCAGTGTTAAAAAGTTTCAAGGTTTTGCATGAACAGAATCCCTATGTCTAGAGTAAGAAGAAAAACTGTGGAGTGGGAAGAGAATCTTTCATCAAGTGCCCCTCTTAAAAGTTTGATACCAAGATCGACAGAGAAATGACATAAACACATATGGCTAAGAGCCTTCTCCAATACATAAGTCAGTGGTTCTCATCCTTCCTAACACCATGACCCTTTAATACAGTTCCTCATGTTGTGGTGATCCCCCCCACCATAAAATTATTTTTGTTGCTACTTCATAACTGTAATTCTGCTACTGTTATGAATCATAATGTAAATATCTGATATGCAGGATCTATTTTCATTGTTACAAATTGAACATAACCCACAGGTTGAGAACCACTGACATAACTGGTCAACCATTTTTCCAAGAAGAATGGAAAACAATGAGCATATTAAAACCTGACCTAAATCACTAATAATGATAGAAATGAAAATTCAAACAACTTTGACTTTCTACACGACACAGAACAGACTATCAAAGCTGACAACCCCCTCACCTGCTGAAATTGGAGGGATTGTGGGAAGAAAAGGGGCTCAACATAGTCCAGCATTACTCAGAACGTGACACTGTTGAAGTCATTATGGATTCTCCCAACAGCATTATCATACAGCCCGTATTTCTCCCATTTTCTCCACAAGGATATTTAAGAGACTGTGTTCAAAGTCTCCCTGAAGTCAGAGATGTCATGTCTATGATATTTCCATGATCTATTCACTGAGTAGGATTAGAGTTATGGATCAAAGGTAACAGAGTAGTTCACATTGGGCATGGTGGTCAGGCTGCAACACTATCAAGGGAGAATTATGCAGGAAAAGCAGAATGTTGGAGAGGTCTGTGACCAGCTCATGTACTTCACTGAAATCCAGGCTTTGTCAAGAAACCTAGAGGAAGTCCCTCAGAATGTTGGGTGGACCCCCTCCTGGAAGGATTTGCTGTAGGACAGAGAGAAGAGCTTCATAGGATGTCATCTGTACCATTCAATTTAACAAACATTTATTGAGTACTACTGTGTGCCAGTCATTCTATAAGCATTTATTAATAACCTGTCATATGCCAAGCACTGTGTTAAGTGCTAGGAATACAAAGAAAGTTGAAAGCTAGTCCCTGATCTCATAGAGCTTGAAGTCTAATGGGGGAGGCATTGCTAGGCACTATAGTTGCAGAAGCAAAAATAGTCCTTGCCCTCAAGAAGCTTACATTCTACGTGGGGTAGGGGGGGCAGAATACCCATCCCCAGAATATGTAAGTATGAAGTGATTTCCAGAGGCATTGGATGCTAACAACTGCAAGGGGAAGGGAAGGAGTGACTAAAGGCTCCATGAATGCTTTGGAGGAAGGCTGGCATTCTAAAAAGGAGAGATAAGGAGGGACAGTAAACCGAGGGAACACTCACATTGATACCAAAGGGCCCAGGTTTACTGAAGGATCAAAAACCAAAATGTCACTTTGGTGACACAAGAAAGAGGGAGCTTAGTTTGGTATTATTTGCTCTCAGTGAACTCATGGTGACTCTCAGAAGTCACCAAGAGTGTAAACCGAGAGAAAGTCAGTTGTTCTTGACCAGCCCCAGAGAGGGAAATGAAGAAGTGGAATAGGGGACCTGATAGCCTTCTCTGGTCCTCAGAAGCTGCCCTTTCTTCCAGGAACTGGAAGTGGTGACATTAGCAATATCCCATTCATGTTCCTCACTGTTGTACAACATCATGGCAGGTCTCCAAGTTCATGTCATCCCTTCTTGGACCTACATCCTTAGTTAAGGTCTTCCTCAATCTCAGTACCGTCTCCTCCCAAGTCAAACTTAACCCCAATGCTATGTAGCCCTGATACTTTGCTATTGCCTCCTCCCTCCCAAAGGAAAGGGGTGGGAAGCTTTGAAATGTATTCCAGCTAGATTTTCTTCTTATCAATTTTTTTGGTTCCTTTTTCTTATGTTAAAAAAAATTGGACTTGTGCCCAGAGCTGGAAGTACAGCTGCATTTTTTGAATTAATTAAATACCCTCAAACTTTTCACAGTTTCTATCAGTAGCTGCAAGGGATCTGAAAAAGAGCATTCACTGGAGGAATGTGTTGTATAATCCAGGTTGATGTAGGTGGTCTAGAAACCACCTATAGAATCTGTGTACTCAGCAAAGGTGAACACTACAGGGAAAAATGCCGTTTTGACAAAAGCTAAGACCTCTAAGCCCCCTTGAGCATGGCTGGAAATCAGACTTTCTGTGGTGTCAGGGAAGGTTGCATAGCCCGCCACACCTCCCATTGTATTGCCCCTCAAGATATTTCGTCTTGAGTGTAATTACATCCAGCTGATGACTCTTCCATTGGCTTTGTTGACTTCGGTAAGGCTCAGTATCAGAGCTCTGGTGGTGATTCTATCTTTCAGGGAAAGAAAATCCTCCATTTCTGATCTCTGACACGTACAAATTGATGATCCAATGGATCACAGATCATGTGCACACTCAGATGCTCATCTTCCTTGCATTGGCCCCTGCTGGGGCTGACTCCCCATGTCATCTGTGACTCATCTTTCTTTAACCTGATCTCTTGGATTTTTTTCTTTCTTTTAAAATTCCATTCTCTCTCTCAGGAATCAGATATGCTCTGTCAGAAGGAAGCCCCCTGACAAAATGATTTGTGAAGAAGGCTATTACCTATAGAACCCTGTCACTTTTTATATTTAGAGGTTCTACCTTCCATGGCATGGTTCAAGTTATTCTCCCTCTGGTTGTTTTTATTTTCTTCTTACCCTCCCCCTCATTTTTTTCACAAGACATTTTTCTCTGAGCAAAATAATTTTGATTTTTAAAAATGTCATTATGTTGTTTAGATAGGGATCATATACAGCTTGGAAAACTATGGTAACATAACCAGTACCTTCTTTGCATTGAGGCAAGTCCCTTTAAGAGCTCAATTTAACTGGTACAATAACCCAGAGGTACAAGGCTGGGGCTTTTGATCAGGGAGAACAGAAACCATAGGGTCAGGATATCATGACCCAAGTATTGGGCTACAGACCTTCAGATCCCACATTCCCTTCTCCCCCAAGTTACGTGATTCAGTGGCTGGAGTTTTGGACTCAGAGTCAAGCAGACCTGATTCAAATCCTGCCTCAGACACTCACTTAGCTGACTGAGCCTGGAAAAATCATTTAATCTGCCTCGGCCTCAATGACCTCATCTGTAAAATGTGGATAATAAAACATTATATAACATAACCTTCAAGTGCTCTATAATTGCTTTAAATATAATATACAAATTAAAAGTCCCATCTCTCTTCATCCTCCACAGTGCTCCCAGATCACATGATTGAAGGAGGGATGTGGAGCTGCTCCTGAGGAGGTGGTTACCAGGCCACAGCTCCACAGGGGTGGTTTTCCTCAGTCTTGATTCAGAGGCCCAGCTAGAAGAAGAGCCAGCAATTTTGAGGTATGGGGCACACAATGCAGCTGGCTGTGGGGTTCACCTGCCTGTTGGTGGCCATTGGTGTTGTCAGGGCTGGGAATGGAGGACCCTTCCTTGCCTATGGTTTCTCCCTTGAGTGATGTCTTGGGAGGGGCTACTGGGAACAGGGCTGAGGATCTAGGGGTCCTTGCTCTATTTGGGCTCTCAGGCTCAGGGTTCTGTGCTATCTGCACCAGGGCTAAGGGATTGACCTGCCCAGGGCAAGGCGCCTTCTATGCTCCCATGAGTAGCTCAGCTTTGCATTTACACTTCTCTTCACAACACCCTTGTGAAGCTCAACATGTGGGCACCCACATTCTTATACCAGACACAACTGAAGCCTGGAGGGTTGGACAGACTTGGCCAGGGTCATACAACCAGCATGTACGAGAGACAGGTCTTGAACCCTATTTATTCCGGACTCTGGTATCAGCTCTTTGTCAATGACACCAAACCACAGAGCCTCAGGCTGTGGATAATGGCAAGAAACATGACAATGATGTATTGAGGCAGCCAACCCTCCTGCTCTCCAAAGCCTCATCTTACAGTGAAGGGTCCAGGCTCTGGAAAAGAATATTAGTAAAATGTGAGTTTGGGCAGGTGCTACAAATGGGAAGACTTCAAACACACCACCTGAGGCCAGCCTGGAGAGGCTTAGAGTCTCATCTCCAGAAGGCTGGCCACAGGGTGACACCAGCAGCACATGAAGACTGGCTCTCCTCATTCTGTCCCTGTCTCTGTCTCCTTGACCCCTCACTCACTTTTCTCTCTCATTAACATTTTTCAATTAACCAGAATTTCGTTCTCTTCCTCACCCCCCCCCCCATTCTGTACACATTCATCTGACTATCCCAGAGACACCTTGGCAAAGCCCCCATGTCTGCAGCTTCCATCCCTGTTAGAAGTCCTGCCTATGAGGAGTTTCCCAGGAAAATGTCCCACCTCCTGGGCAAGGTCCTGCCTCTCACCCCCCCCCCCCCAGTCTTTTCTTCCTTTTCTGCTTATAACAGTAACAACAAGTAGCCTTTGTGTAGGTTGACTTTACAATTCTTACCTAACTGGATTCTCCACCATCCTGGGAAGTGGCTCCTAGTATGAGTCTTTTGCAGAAGAGCAAAGAGGCTAAGGGTAACTTGCTCAAGGTCACGCAGGGAGGAAGTAGCTGATGCTGTGTGGATAACGGATTTAGAGCGGTGGCATCAGACTTGGATGGAAACAGCCGCACATTGACTTCCAAACCACAAATGAACATCCACTATGTTGCGTTGCCTTTGTGTTTATTTGTTAAACATTTCCTTAGCACATTTTCATCAGGTTTGGGTTGAATGTAAGGGGGCAGTTTTGTGGAAGGGCTCACAGCCACAAGCTGTCTACTTCAGCTTATAATAGCTCACTGGTAAGGAAAGAGTTGCAGAAAGTTGTCTTCTAACTTTGCTCACCGACCATTCTCACCACGATGACGTGGCCCTTCTTAAGGGACCACTTCTATTCTTTTAAAAAAAATTAATTACTTTATTTTTAGTTTCCAACATTCACTTTTATGAGATTTTTTAGCACTAAATCCCCCCTTCCTCCTCCTCCCCAGGATGGTACGCAATCTGATATGGGCTATACATGTGCAATCATCTTAAACATTATTTCCAAATTAGTCACACTGGACCACTTCCCTTCTAAGCTCTCTGTTTAAAAGATGGTTTTATTGACAGGAGGCAGGGAGAAAGCCTCAGATCTCTTTTGATCCAAGGACTGGTGAGCACAGTCATGGCTATGCACCTAGCTGGGACACAGAACACATTACCAGTGTCTAATAAATGCTTGTTAATTCAGTTGTTGGTTGATTAACCTCTATGTGCTCCTAGTCAGCTCTCTAAGACTATAAATTTGAAAGGCAAAAATGAAGTCTCTGTTCTCAAGGCATTCGGTGTGTGTGTGTGTGTGTGTGTGTGTGTGCACGCGTGTGCATGCAAACAAAACAGACACCAAATAAATACAAGGTAATTAATGTGAGGATTGGGGGGGCCAAGCAGGGAAAATACCAGGAAAGCCTTGATGTAGAAGGTCTCTGTCCACCAGTCTTACAGCTAGGACACGTCAGAGGCAGAACTTTCACCCCCTCATTGTCTTGCCTCCCCAGCTGGTCCTCTATTCCTTGACACAGCTGCTTCAGAGAGGAAACGGAAATTTTATATAAAAAAATGTTAAGTGAGCTTAATTTTCTATTAATTTACCAGGAAGCTTTAAAACCTGGGGCACCTCCAGCTGCCAGGGGCCCCGATATGCACACTGTACTCAAATGGAATAGAGACTCATATGGAAAAAGAAAACCTTGATGTTTGAGAAACACATTTGGAAAAGTGATGAAGGAATGTAATGGGAAACACACGTGTAGAGAAGGCTGGGCATGAGGGTGAAACTGATCGTCCATTGTTTGTTTAGAAAAGAAAACATCACATTCCAATAATATGGTGAAAGCTTTAGATTTCCGACCCTGGAGAACACCCACATCGAAGGCTCGGATGGGAGCATTCAGTATCAATTTCAGGCTCATTTTTTCCCCTCTTTAAATGGGTTGAGCTTTTTCTTTTTTTTCTGCAAGTATGTTAGGTATATTGGGAATTAACACACTACATATGGGGTGATATAAATGAAAAAAAAAGATAAGGGAGAGTGGGTTAGAGCCCAGGCCTGTGATTTCCTCAGGATAGAAAAACTCTCAGGTGAGGAAACACCATTCATCAACGCAGGTCTGCTCTTTCCAGGAATTTTGGGTCAAAGAGCATTTCTGGAGGGCTCTGGGAGGTTAAGGGACTTAGCCAGGATCACACAGCTGGTTTGTTTCAAAAGGGATTCTGGATCCTAGGTCTTACCAGCATTGAGGCTGGTTTTCTCTTTACTGTGACTTGCTGAGTGGTACTCAGTAACACAGGCTCTGATCTGAAAGGTCACACATGAGAGAGGAAGGATAGGAGAGCAGACAACACCACACATACACACACACGCACGCGGCCATGGGAAATGCAGTGTTAAATTAGAGATGCCAAGCTGTCGTTGCTGTGTGTCTCAGTCTATGTGTGTGGTCTTGGGGTTCGGAGGGCTGCCAGCAATCATCATGGGGTCAAGGGTGTGTGCTGCACCTAAGGGGACCTTATTCTGGGGCTGATTGCTGAAGAATCCCACACTCAGCTTAGAACCCTGACGGTTTTCTGGTCCAACCCTCTTTCCCTCCAGCCCAGCCACACCTAAATCATTCCAGACAGATGAGAGCGTGCCCTCCACTCCCAAAGACCTCCAGAGAAGGATTCCACCACCTTACCATGTAACTCTAGTGTTTAACAACCTTTCTTGTCAGGGACATCCTTCTCACATCTAACCGAAATTCTTTCATGCTGCAACCAAACTGTCTCGTCTTACAAAAGTCTCTGTGGAAATGCCAAGCCGAGGGGTGCCAGCTCTGAACGAGAACCATATATCTGCCTAAGGCCATTATTGGGGTGCTCCTGATTCTTTTCTTCTCCATGCCAAATAATCCCCCTTCCTTTCTCCAAAGTGCTGGGAATAAACAGAGTTTTTCTTCCCATACATGGAGAACTCTGAAACTAAGTTTAAATTCTGGGGAAGCTTAAAGTTTCTTTG
>JAQQSW010003741.1:0-14618 GCA_028646575.1 Pseudocheirus occidentalis | reverse complement strand
TTCTTCTTCTTCTTCTTCTTCTTCTTGTTCTTCTTCTTCTTCTTCCTCTTCTTCTTCTTATTATCATCAAAATAGTTTTGTTCTTATGGATCCCCTGAAAGGCTCTTTGGGGTCCCTGGACCACTCTTTAGGAATTGCCTTCCCACTTATTTTACAGATAATGAAGCTAGAATCCAGAAAGGAAAAATACCTGGCACAAATTCACATGGGACTCCAGTTGAGGTTTCTTGACTCCCAGTCCAATGCTATTTACACAGCACTGTGCTGTAGCACTTTGGGTAAATTCCTTGTTAATGTGTTTAATGATCATTAAACAGTATTATTATGAACTTGATAATCTCAGTCACATGAACATTTCCTTATATGAAGAAAAGCAGAAAAAGAATAATACTGTGAATCTGTTATTTAAAAAAAGGTGGTTTTTAATCACAGTACCATTACTGCCATATTTTTCTCTTCTTCTTTCTAAACTTCCTTTTGTTCTTTTCTGTGTATTTTAAAAATATTTCATTGATGTGACATTCTTTTTAGTATCATTATCACTACTCCTCCACTTTTTTTCTCTCCTTACTAAATAAATACAGTCGAGCAAAGTTTATAACACATTGGTAGTGATTGAAAATGCATTTTTCACCTTGATGTTCCAGTCTACCTCCTCTCTACCAAATAGAGTTGGGGGGATAGCTGGCATGATGGACTTCTGGACTCATCATTGTTCATAGTTGTTTTATATTTTTCAGTTATTTTCCTTTACTCATTGTAGTAGTTTTCTAAATTGTT
This sequence comes from Pseudocheirus occidentalis, assembly GCA_028646575.1. Lineage (NCBI taxonomy): Eukaryota > Metazoa > Chordata > Mammalia > Diprotodontia > Pseudocheiridae > Pseudocheirus > Pseudocheirus occidentalis. The sequence continues at coordinate 13,838 of JAQQSW010003741.1, read as the reverse complement.
CTTCTTATTTTGCTCGTTTCACTCTGCATCATTTCTCCCAGTTTTCTCTGAATGTGTTTCTCTTATGATTATTTATGATGCAGTAATATTCCATTACATTCATATATCCTGTTTTGTTTATTCATTCCTCAGTTGAGGGTGTCACTCCCTTAGTTTCCTTCCAGTTCTTTATTATAATAAAAGTACTTTTGTAAATATTTATGTATATATGTATATGTCTTTTCCTCCATTTCTGATCTCTCTAGAACAGTGGTTCTCAACCTTCCTAACCCTGCGACCCTTTAATACTTGTATGTGGGCGTATCTGCGTGTGGGAGGACCCACCTGAAGATGGATAGAGGAGCCGTGTGTCAAGACCATTGGAAATATGTGTTTTCCGATGGTCTTAGGCGACCCCTATGACTCTTGTGAAAGGGTGGTTCAACCCCAAAAGGGGTTGCGACCTATAGGTTGAGAACCGCCACCCTAGAGTATATGACTCTTAGCAGTACTACTAAGGCCAAGGGTTCAGTGACTTTTTTGGCATGGTTCCAAATTGCTTTCCAGAATGACTGGACAAGTTCATAGCTCCACCACTGTTGCGTTACTGTGGCTGTTGTCTCACTGCTCCACCAACAAAAGTCATTTCCCTTTTTTTTTGGTCTCCTTTGCCAGTGTTCTGGTGAGGGGAAACTTCAGAGTAGGTTTAATTTGAATTTCTTTTATTAAAGTTTTGGAATATTTTTGTATATGGTTACTGATAGCTTTTCTTTTGAGAATTAGATTTTCATATTTTTTTGACCATTTATCTGTTAAGGAAATGTAGGTCGTAAGTAGCAAAAACTAGTTGTTTACTTGTGATTCCTGTTTAGGAATGACCTCTGACATTCCTTCTTGCTCTGAGATTGTATAATTTTATTCTAGAGCACTTATAGAAAATACCTAGATCATGTCTGAATTTTGTATTCCAAATACGAATATGTGATCATTGTCCCTTAACAACTTGATAAAGATGCTTCAAGATTTAATTGGTCATTTAAAGATAGTTTAAACATGTATGTAAATTAAAAAATAAACAAGGGATATTTGTGTCTTTAAAGAAGAAACACATACAGTTTTGAGAAAATTACATATTTGCTATATACTTTCTTTCCATAATGGTTTTTGTTTTTGCCCTGTGTTAGAAATGAGTAGCTGCTTCAGTGAAAACAAAATCTATTTCCTATGCGAGCTATACTTTACACTTAATCTGTCATATTTGAAAGTGAGGAACTGTCCCATTTTGAAAATAATATCGCATATTTTATAATATTATGGATACTTAATATTTTGTATGTAACACTTTTGTAGTAATTCAGATTTCAAAGAAGACTTCACATTTTTAAAGAAACAATTCGACAGGGAAAAAAGAAAGGGGGTACAAAATGGCTGTTTAGAAAGCTTTAGGTTCTTGAATGTACTTTTTTTGTCACTTGTTTCATTGAATGTATTTCCAAGTATTTTCAGTAGTTTTTTTTTTTTTTACTCCTTTGTGCTATTTCCCAGTTGAATTGGCAGACAAATACTAGAGTTCCAGCTAATTAGCAGGTTGAGAGGGTTCTCTATCTTCCCTCCCTCTTCTTTTCCCTATAATGGCTTATGAAAAAGCTGTTCTGTTTGGAGAGCTGTATGAAAGTGCTATACTTAGCTCTTCTCAAAGGCCTCCTTTGTGGGCACAGACTACATGTTGAAATATTGTTTTATAAGAGCAAATTGCAATATTGACTTATCTTGTCCCAGCATAGCATTTTGTGATGAGTACATAACTACTGGCTATCTTTTTTCTAAGCTTTGTTTTATAGTGTGACTTTAGTGTTACTTGATTATGTTTAATAGGATTGACAACCCTATTCTTGGTTAACAGTTTAAAAAAACAGAGAAAGTGAAGTAAACTGTATTGAGTCTTGAGACCACTGTTTGCCTAATGAGAGAATTGTTTTATTCTCTAAGCATTTGTTTTAAAGTGTTATGACTTCATAGTAACTTTCACAGTAGTAGGATACACACAAATTCTTTTTTTTTTTTTTTTTTGCGCTTTTTTTCTTTTGGGTGGGGAGGCAGGGCAATTGGGGTTAAGTGACTTGCCCAAGTTCACACGGCTAGTAAATGTCAAGTGTCTGAGATCGGATTTAGAACTCAGGTCCTCTTGACTCCAGGGCTGGTGCTCTGTTCATTGCACCACCTAGCTGCCCCTACACACACACATTCTTTATTGAGAAGAATAAAAATAACAAGATGGGAAAATGGGTCTTCATTCAAAGAATTGGAAGGGTAGTAGAGAAAAGAGAGACACTAACAAATATTAACTCAAATCATTATATATATATATATATATTATGTATATAATATATTGTATATTAACTCAAATATTAACTAATTTGAAGGCACAAAAATTATTAGTATTTAAAGTGTCTTCTCTCTCCCCTTCTCCCCAGTTTTTCATTTGGAGTCCTTTGGAGTTGTCTTGGATCATTCTATTGCCAGTGATAGCTGTCATTCACAGTTGTTCATTGTAAATATAACTGTTACTGTATACTGGTTCTGTGCTAGTGGAGGCAGTTTCCTTCTGGGGAGAAGTGAAATAAGAGATCAAGATTAAAAAAAAAATCTATCAATCTTAATTAACTTTAAAATTTTTGCCTTTTGACCAATCACTAAGTATTGAATTTAAGAGGAAATAAACCACATATTCTTTATGTAAGTATGTGGTAGGAAATACAGTACAGCAAAGTAGTCCCAGATTCTGAGTCAGAAGACCTACAGTTGAGTCCTAGTTCCAAAGCTTGATAGTTTTAGGATTGTGTTAATTGTAGTCAAAGTAGCAGTTGTCTCCAGAATAAACAGTTTTTAATAAGTAGTTGATTAGTCAGTCAATCTCTGTGTTAATGCTTTTATTGATCCATGTGGCCTAAGAAATCTATATCCTCAGACATATTTAAATCACTAATTTATTCTTCCTCTAGTTTATTTATCCCTAATGTCTAACTCAATGCCTGTCACATAATAGTTAGCTAGGTGCCACAGTGAATAGAGTGCTAGACTGGAATTAGGAAGACTTGACTTCAAATTTAAACACGGACATTTACTAGCTATACAACCCTAGGCAAGTTACTTAACTCTGCCTTAGTTTTTTCATCTGTTAAATGGAGGTAAAATGGGGCAATAATAGCACCTACCTTCTAGGGTTGTTGTGAGAATAAAATGAGATTTGTAAAGTGCTTTATAAACCATAAAGTAACACATAAGTACTTGCTTATTAATATTATTGCTGTTGCTGTGAACGTCACTTAACATTTCAGACTTTTATTTTTTCCTAACCTTCAAATTATTGGATAGTTGTGAGAAGATAGTTGTGTTTTGTAAACTATACAGTGCTAAAAAAAAACCCAAAAACCCGCAAGCTATTACTAGTAGTGAAATAGTATAGAAAGAGAAGAGAAGGGGGCACATGACTGAGCCGTGAGGGACACCCGTGATTAAGAGGAGTATCGTGAATAAAGATCCATTAAAGGAGACTGAGAAGAAATGGGGAAAGTATGTAGGAGAAAAATCAGGAGAGAGCAGTACCATGAAAACCTAGAGAGAAGTAAATATCAAGAAAAGGGTGGTTGACATTGTCAGAGACTGCAGAGAGGCCAAGAAGGATGAGAATTGAGAAAAGGCCATTAAATTTAGCAGTTAAGAGGTCATTACTATCTTTGTAGAGAACATTTGAATAATGAAGTTGGAGTCAGATTGTAGAGTGAAAAGAAAGGAAGTGGAGATGCCTATTGTAGAGGGCCTTTTGAAGTTGAGCCACAAAAGGGAGGAGAGATATGGGATAATACCTAGTAAGAGAGAAAGGATCAAAGGAGGGGTTTTTGAGGGATGGGGATGGCATGGACATGTTTGAAGGCAATAGGAAAGCAGCCAAGAGGCAAGGAGAGTTTAAAGCAGTGATGCTAGAGGGGTCAATTAGGTGGCAAAGATGGGATAGAATGTAAAAACTTAAAGGAGAACAGTCCTGTAGGGTTGAGCGGCTTGATTGATTTTTCTTTTAAAGGTTATTTTTTTTAAGATGTTAAAAGTTAGCTTAGATAGGTCATTATTTAGGCATCACACTTCTTTTCCAATTTTTTTTATTCTTTTAAAATTAATTAATTTTTAGTTTTTAATATTCACTTCCATAAGATCTTGAATTCTAAATTTTCTCCCTCTTACTTCCCTCTCCCCTCCCCAAGATGGTGTGCAATCTGATATAGCCTTTACATATACATTCATATTAAACATTTTCACACTAGTCATGGTGTAGAGAAGAATTAGAACCAATGGGAGGAACCATAAGAAAGAAGAAAAAACAAAACAGAAAAAGAGCAAATAATATGTTTTGATCTGCATTCAGATTCCACAGTTCTTTTTCTGGATGTGGATAGCATTTTCTATCATGAGTCTTTTAGAATTGTTTTTAGATTCTTGCATTTCTGAGAAGAGTTAAGTCTATCAAAGTTAGTCATTGCACAGTGTTGCTGTTACTGTGTACCATGTTTTCCTGGTTCTCTCTTCACTCAGCATCAGTTCATGTAAATTTTTCTAGGTTTTTTTGAAATCTGCCTGCTCATCCATTTCTTCTAGCACAGTAGTATTCCATTCCATTCATATACCACAGCTTGTTCTGCCATTCCCCAGTTGATGGGCATCCCCTCAATTTCCAATTCTTGGCCGCCACAAAAAGAGCTGCTATAAATATTTTTGTACATGTGGATCCTTTCCCCATTTATAGAATCTCTTTGGGATACAGCTCTAGATGTGGTAATACTGGATCAATGGGTATGCCCAGTTTTATAACCCTTTGGGCATAGTTCCAAATTGCTCTCCAGAATGGTCATATCAGTTCACAACTCCACCAAAAATGCATTATTGTTCTAATTTTCCCACATCTTTTCCAACATTTATCATTTTCCTGTTTTGTCATGTTATGGACTTCAGACTTTTGGTAGCTTCATGAGGCACTGAATTTAAACTATAGTGAAAGCCATATGAATTTTTAATTTACAACATTCTGAACATTATTTGGTTTAGCCTATGATTATATTTTCAGGAATGTGTTGGTGATATTTATAAAGTTATATGAGCATAGTTCAACAGAAATGAAGTTCTGAAAATTTAACCCAGTTCAGAATATGCTTTATGTCAGTGCATGGTCAAATGTATAACTCATGAATCCCCACTGATGTTTTTCTTTTGTCAGACTACACTGTAGTTCACATTAGTAATCAAAACAAAAGACATTTAGTTAAAACAGTTCTCAGATGGATGTGTGAGCTTATCCATTGGGAGTTAATCTCTAGTCATCCACATTGCCACCCACTTAGCAGTCATGAATTATTGTCTGTGCTCTCCTATAATGACAATATATAGCAACAATATTCTTGTCTGCGTGGAGTCCACCTAGTATGTCAGGTCTTTTTAACTTTCTCTTGACATCATGAAGATATCAGTGGAGCACTTGGTCTCTCTCTGCCTGTAATCAATCCCTCATTCATAACGTGACCAGTCCATACTTTCCTATCACAATCTTATGACATTTGTTACTTTTGTTCTTTGAAGTTCCTCTTAAATTAAATTAAACATCTTATGTTGACCACTCACATCTCCCCTACGTGACACTAATTTTTATTTTTTGGGGGGTTGTGTTGTATCTTTCAGGCATATAATAATACCAGTAGAATATTGGTATTAATAAGGTGGGCCTTTATTTCTGAGAGAAGTTTGGTTTGACTAAAGGAGTTTTACAATTTTTCTCAAGGTAATGTAGCCCACTTTTTTTGATTAATGCAGGGCCTAATTGTCCGTTTTTTTATCTGCCTCATACTCATACACAAACACAGAGTTGTACAAGCTTTATAGATTCTCCATTCACATGTGTATCTTAAGTTGAGCAGTAGACGTTGTTCATCCACTTCTCCCTTTCTGTAAGTATGAACAACCTAAATTCTTTTAAGTGGTGATAGATCTCTTCTAGAAGATTTAATAGTATTCTGGGGCTTGATGCAACCAGCATGATGTCACCTGCAACAAAAGCATTTGGAGAACCTCACCATTCACAGGATTCTCTTTTTCTTGGATTTGCTGTGGGATATTTTCTGTCACAATAGTGAACACTGGCTTCCTACTTCATTCCTCATATGATGTTATTGAAGAAGGGTATTTCCGGTATAGCTTTTAAGGAATCCAGAATGATTTTGATGTATGAATGAGAGATACCTTGTTGGATGAGTTTTAAATGTAGCATTTAGGTCTACCAAATCAAACTTTTCTTCATAATTAACAACAATAAGTACATTGTGATTTTGTGTGCTCAGTATCTTTCAGTAATTTGCATAGTCACAAAGATATGATACATCATGAAATATCGCATTAGAGGTCTGCCCGTTCCCTGCTATAGCCTCATTGAAGATTCACTCAATGCATGTGACTATGAATCTCATTAAAATTTTGTATAAATGGGGAAATAGTTATTTAAAATTGGTAGTTGTTAATATTCTCTTACTAGCCTTAAGAAAAGTATTATTAATATCTGACATTTTTTTCGCCATTCCTTTGTTATCCTCCCTTCTTTCACTTGCCTTGTGAATTGATCTTCAGTGCCCTCATAATTGTGCCACCTCCACTATGGATCGCCTTTATCTGTATTTGGTCTAATTAGTCTTCATTTCTCATCTTTGTTCACTTTAGTTCCATTTCTGTCTTCTCTATCAGCCTGTGGAAGACTGTGATATTAGAGTTCCAAGTGTGGTAGCTCTGTTATCTTTGATGGTGAAAACAGTTTGTTATAAAAATCTTTGCCTAACTTTTCTGTTTTTCTTCCTTGTTGGCCTCCCATACAGTTTTCATACTTTAATGTTCTTGGGTTGAGTCTGCTGAATTGGGTCTCTTGCCAAACTTGCCTCAAATTGTTTTTATGTTCTGCTTTATAAGATGCCACTTTTCATAATTATGAAACAAAGACATTAAAACACACTAGTAAGGTAAATCAGGGAAACTGTCCCCATATACATTCCCATAACACTTGTGGGAGAGGAAAGATGAACTAAACACTTGTAGGGAATATACTTAACCTGGACAACGTATGCTTCAGTGGTTGTGTCCACACTTAAACACTTTACCTATGTTGATTCTGCCTTTCCATTCAAGTGACACTATCAGCCTGCTGGCCTATGATATTTTTTTCTGAGCTGCTTTTACCATGCTGACATCTGGTGGTTCTCCATTCAGTTACATCTGCTTTCCCTTTGGGAGAGTGCTCTTTTATAAGTGAGCCCCAATACCACATCCAGCCATCTAACTGGTTATGTCTTTTAGGTTGTCCTTTTTTTTCCTTCCCTTTTGGAGGACTACTTTTTCTTCTGTTTCAGTAAGGAAGTCTTTCCCAATTCTTCTTTATTCTAGTGTCTTCTCTCTCTTGATTATTTCCCATATTAAACACACACACACACACACACACACACACACACACACACACACCCATACCCATACTCAGTGCTTAGCACAGTGCATATCATATACTAGACACATAATGAATTTTTATTTATTGACTGAAAGGAGCTCTCCTAGACCTGCCGAATATCTGCCAAATCCGGCCTCAGATAGCCGTGTGACCTTGGGCAAGTCGCTTAACCCCAATTGCTCTACCTTTCCCCCTCCAAAAAGCAAAAAACCAAAAACAAGATTATAAAAATCCTTAAAACTCCTGTCATGCAGGTGGCAATGAGCACTGTGCAATACAGATTTACACTAGAGTTTCACTTTAGCAAGGTTAGACAAACATCAAATTGCATGAAGTTCCTCTGAAAAAAGGTCTGATATTCCAAGATATATAAGGAACTGATTAAAAGGCATAAAAGTGACAGCTATTCCTCAAAATATAAATGTTTGAACAGCACCCATCATTAGACAATTCTCAAAGGAAGAAATTTAAGCAATCAGTGACCGTATGAAGAATTAGTAATTAGAGAAATTAAAATAAAAGCAACATTGAAGTCCATCTCTTTTCTATCAGTGGTAAAGGTGATAAAAAAGAAAAATGACGACTGTTGGTGGCACTATAGGAAAAAAGGCACACTGAGATATTGTTGGTAGAGCTATGCATTAGTCCAGCAATTTGGAAATATGTCCAGAAAGTCACTAAACTATTCCTACTCTTTGACTCAGTGATAACACTACTACCCTTATACCCTAAGAGCTCAAAGAAAAAGGGAAAAGATCTACATGTACAAAAATATATCAGTTCTTCTTGTAGGAGCAAAGATCTGGAGAACAAAGTGGGGTGCTCGTTGGTTGGAGAGTGGCTGAAAAAATTAAAGCGTATGAATGCAATACCATATTATTGTATAATGAGACATAACAGAAGATGATAGATTTGAAGAAATCTTGGAGGAGTTATATAAACTGTTACGGAATGAAGTGAGCAGAATCAGAACAATTTATACTACAGCCTTATAATGGTAGACAACTTTGAAAGTCTTAAGAATGATAATCAACGCAGTAAGTAATCACAGCGTCAGAGGATTGATGATGAAGCATATTACCCACCTTCAGACAAGAGGAGCAGTGCATCCAAGATGCAGAATGAGACATATTGTACATGGCTAATAGGTAGTCATATTTTGCTTGATTATACTTAATTGTTGGAAGAATTGTTTTTTTCTTTTTTTTATCTGTTAAGGAGGGATTTTGGGGAAGGAAGAATTGCTAAGGATAGTGTTGTTCCCACTCCCTAAAAAAACAAACAAAAAAAGCAGTTGGGGAGGAATGTTATTTACTATTTTGATAAACACACAAAAGAACACAAAAGGAATTTCATGGGGAAACTTAACAGTACAATTTTGGAAGTACAATGTTGAATTTATTATATCCTTTTTCAAAAGCATGCTGTATGTAATGAAGATTTACAGTTTCATATATAACTTTTTTTAAAGTCAAAATATTTTCTTTTGGTGCTTAATAATAAAAATATTAAAATTTATTGAAACTTTTAGAGATACGGGGTTTTCAGTTTGTTGAATGTTCTGTATAGCTCTACTCATGTTGGTGTTCTTCCTATACCAGTTATCTGTAGTAGAGAAGTGAGCTTTAATGTAACCCAATGTACTGTTTACAAAAAAGCCGAAGGTTTATAGAAAAATCAAAACTCAACAACTTGTTAATCTGTTAGGGCATTTGTTTAGAGGGTTGTTGTTTTTTAAAATTAGTTAACTAATGGACCGATTTTCTTTTGTTCCATTTACACCTTATTCCCTTCAGCATGTCATTCTGTTTTTCAGGGGAAAAAAATTCTTTACTTGGGGAATGCCTTTGTTTAAGATAAAGTTGATGGCTACTGAAGAAAGTTACTCTCTTATCCATCTTTGCCTGATGAGTACTGTACTCTAACAAATTGAGCCAACTCATCTAATAACTCTTTAAATAATGACCTCAGAATAAGTAGCCAGATTGGAAAAACAACAATAAACTGTTTGAACTAGGAAAGATTAAAAAAATTTTCACGTTACGGGTTCTGTAAAATTTAACTTACTCTGAAAAAGCTATAAGTAACTGGGTCATTGACTGGAATCAATCATTTATGCTGCTAACTTGTAAAATAAGTATTATAGTAGTTGAGAGGTTGTTACTAACAATAAGACATTTGGGGATTTGTAAAAATATTTTATTTTTACTATTTTGAAGTAATAAAGTGAGAACTAGAAGTATATTATGAGAATTTGATACATGGTTGACATTTTACTGACTTAGTAGAAGGAAGAGTAAGGAGGCAAATTCTTAGCCTGGAAAAACAGAAATTTTGTTGCATTACATTTTCTTTTTATTAAAACCATACTAAATGATTTGGAAAATCATAATTTTTGATAGAGGAAATGAGAAGTTGAGTTTTTTCCTCACTGAAGGGATTGGGAATTTTAGAGTTTTAGAGTCAGGGATTACCTAGATGATAAGCAAATCGTTTAATGTCTCTGGGCCACTGTCTCTTCATTTATAAAATGAGAGTTGAACCAGACAATGATCCAGTGTCCTTTTGGACCCTAAATGTTTGAGCCTATTTAATTAACACTTAGTAACTGTGTAGCAGATAAGTCTCTTAACCTGTCAAGGTCTCAGTTTCCTCTATAAAATAGGGATAATAATGCTTTTACTACAAATGTTTTTGAAATGTTGTGAAACAAGCATTTTGCACACCTTAACATGCCATAATGGTGATTAAAAACTGGAAGCTAAGATTTCTTTATCTGAAACTTAAATAACTTCTAGGTTTTCAGGATACTTAATATCTGTGGAGTACTGTAGTCAGTTTGCAGGTGCAGATGTAAGTGCAAAATTACAAAGTAGAAGGAAACCTGTGTTTATAAGATCAATAAAACCATAACCTCTATTCTGCTGAGCTTTTGTATAAAGAGATTATTGTCATTCTTCCATTTGGAATTATTATTATGTGTCTCATTACTATATAAGTTTTAGTCTTTTCCTATATCGTGGGTGTTCTTACTTAATGATAATACTTTATTTTACATAACCTTTTTCTCTATTTTATGGCTTTAACTTTTTGCTTATAATTATAACACTTGTGTAAAGGTACATTTATGTGGATCAGTGAGATTAGCTTTTTTGGAAGTACATATTTTGAAGGACACCAAGACTTTTTTTTTTTTTGGCATTAAATAGTGCGTATTTTTCTTTGCTATATGGAATGATTTAGTACTTAAGCCAGTTTTGCCTGTTGACCTGCCTTTCTGCAGTTTTCTTGATGAGGAAGCCATCCTCAATTTTGGACGATTGTGGAAGTTGTCTTTTCATTGAGTTACATGCTTTGGAAATTGATATTTTATCTAAACAAAATGGTGATCTTAGCTTGTAATTTTAAAAGTTGTCTGCTTTTCTAACCTTTTTTTTTTCTGTATATGGTTATCTCATTTCAAGAAGCTTTAACTCCCAAAATGTCTTTTTGCTTCTAAGCTTAATTTTAGTTTTAAATAGTTTGCTTTAAAAAAAATCATGTGCACCTTAAGTTTTGAAACAAATAAAATCAATTGGATTTAAATGAGGCAGAGTTGTGCAAAGTAGTCAGCTTCACTTTCTTTGCCAAGAGTCATTGAAGTCCAGTGGCAAGACAGAAATCAAGACAGCTGGCAATGGCCCAGGACACAGTGGATGATTTCAGAATAAGCTCAGAGTTTTCTGTAGCACCTGCTTCAGCCACTTTAATGGCCTTTGGAACAACTGTTTTTACCTACCCATTCTGTCAGGGAAAGTGTTCACACATTTGGGTGAGATGCTCCACTAATTCAACAATGGGTTTGAAGTCTGTAGATTACTCTCAATCTGGATTAACCCATTTGCTGAGACAGTTTACCTGTGTGTAGCTGCTGTTCGTGCTCCAGCTTTTTAGAGTGACAGGTGAGAGCTGAGTGCCAGATAAACAGCAAAGGCAGACTAGCAGCTTTGAAAAGGGTTCAGGGGTGCTAGTCCTTTTGAGTATCCCTCTCCCTCCATCTACCTGACACTTCTTAGAAATGAGACTGATTTGCTTCCTGCATGGAAATTAAGCAGTAGTGGTATGTCTACTCCAGAAGTTTTGGAATCACTCCTGCAACATATTTGTCATGTTGTTTCATATAGTAGCTAATTTGCTTGCTTGTTTATACACAGAAACTTTTTTTCTGGTTGAATTCATGTTAGCTATTTGTAAAGGATGCTAAACTTTCTCAAATTGAAATGTGGGAAAAGTACCTGGAAAATACTTTGAAGAAATTGTCAGTTCATCTTCTGATTAAGCTTTATTGGATGAATATGGCCACACTGAAATGATGTTTTAGTTGACCCTTCATTCTAAATGAATGAACAAGCATTTATTAAGCCCTCACTATGTGACAAGTACAGTGCTTGGTGTTGGGGTAGAAATAGAAAAATCAAGGGGATCCCTACTCTCAAGGAGCTCACATTTCTAATTAGGGGGAGACAGTTAATAAAAGAAAGTTCAGTTGCAGTATTGATGGAAAGACCCAGGGGATCCTTTGGTTATATCACTTAAGTCATATGACAGTGCTGTGGTCCAAGAGGCAAGTCAGGGTAAGGCCTGGAGGACCAGAGGGAGTGGCAGGGAAAATGATAAGCTAGTCTAGTAGTTAGCTCTCCAATGGTGAATCAGTTCTGGTTAGAAGATGGTATAATACGATGGAGGGAAGTGGAGGCAGGAGAGGAAAGACTCCAGTCCTTGTGGTGATGGATTTTACTACATCCTTTTGGCACCAGATAAACTCTGGTGAGGGTAGGTTTTTGATTTTTCTTCCCTGGACAATAAATTATTTTACTTGTTCATTATTTACAAGTAGTTGGACTCAGCAAAAAAAAAAAAAAGGGGTGAGTGTCTAGGTTATGTTCCTTTTCTCCCTTGCTGATTTGCTCAGTGATCTTGTACAGAGTACTCAATTATCTGGAGCATCAGGTGCTGCGTTTCATTTTGTGTTTAGCTTCATTTGAGGTTTGCACCCTCTTCAAGTGAACCATCTGCTTTTAATGAACCGTAATTGTTTTTATGCTGCTTCCAGTTTTTACTCAAAGGTTCACAGGCCAGCGAATCTGTAGTCATAATAACACATTCCAGATTTTTCAGAGGTTAGGTAGGAGGTGTGTGTTTGAACTGTGAGAATAAAGAACTTGGGAGGTTTGCTCAGTATTTTTTCTCGGTTATTCCTTTGAGTTCTTTTCTCTTTCTTTTCATGCAGGTATTCAGTATATCAGAGGGTTTTCAAGAAATTTTTTTTTTGCAGGAAGGGGTAGAACAAATAAACATATATTTGAAAATCTTGAGATACATAAAATTAGGTAATGTTTGATGCTGACTTGGGAGACAGACAACATGATGCAATGGTAATCACTGGTTTGGGAGTAAGAAGATCTCAGTACAAACACTGCTTGTGTTACGCCAAAAAGCAAGTCCTTAACTTCTCTGAGCCTTAGTTTCTTCATTCATAAAATGAGGTTAGACTAGATGACCCTTTCACTTTTAAATTTATGATCCTGTGACTTGGATTCAGTTCAAATCCTGCTCTGACATATAACTGTTTTATTCTAGGAGGATACTTCATCTCAATGCCCCCAGCCAGTTTTCTAAGATTAAAATTACAGATGAGTTGCTGATCTCTATTATTGGATGGAGTTTTGTATCTTATGAATGCAGAGATCCAGGAAATGTATTAATTTGATTCAGAACACTGTTTCAGAATAAGTTTAGAGCACTTTTGAGAGTGGCTCAGTCTGGGTTTGTTGCATGTGAAAAATTCTTTTTTAGCATGTGAAAAGTTCTCTAGTATATTTATGGTACCCACACATTTGGTTTCATTCTGCTTGATGTTGAGCTTTTCTGATTAAAATGTTTTGGTATTCTTTCGTTATGACCCTTTAAAAAATACTGATATGCCTTGTTCTAGCTATCTTTATTGTTTAATGTGTAAACTTGGTTGATGAAATTATGTGAGATGAAAAGGTTTAGAAGAGCCGCTGTGGAATATTTGATAGTGAATTGATAAGGGAGGTATAATAAAACTGCCTATCAGCATTAAGGGCCCAGTACCAAAACTAACAAATTTGTAGTGGACTCTGTCAGAGTGATTGCATGATTTTTTTCCCCTTCCTTTGTACCATAGCATATTGTATCAATAATGAGATATTCACAACACCCATGATGGTTATGAATATGTTGGTGTAGTTTTGGATCACAAAATATAGCAAACTCTCCACATGGAAGGCAGAACCAAGGTCTTTATTCAGAAACCATAACACTGAGTCCC
>JAQQSW010003740.1:0-14618 GCA_028646575.1 Pseudocheirus occidentalis | reverse complement strand
TATAGCTAAATTTAAAACTATTCTTTTTTTGTTATTTTGTTTTTTTTGGAGGGAGGAAACCTGGGCAGTTGGGGTTAAGTGACTTGCCCAAGGTCACACGTCTAGTAAGTGTTAAATGTCTGAGGCTAGATTTGAACTCAGGTCCTCCTGACTCCAGGGTCAGTGCTCTATTCACTGCATTGCCTAGCCGCCCCCAAACTATTCTTCTTAAAAACTATTTTTAAAAACATAGAGACAGAGTTGTGGCATTATACTGACCAAGTCTGGCCTCAGCAGAGAGGTGAGCATGAAGCTCCCTCCCTTTTCTGTAGATGAGTATGGGGGCAGTGGAGAAATTGGCAAACATGTTTGGTGTGCCCGCTAGTCTTGTGGGCTTGGTCATTCACTTTCTTTTTTTTTTTTTTAATAAGATAGAACTCTCCAGAAGGAAAGAGGAAGGATTTGTTAGGAAGTGAAAGTGACATAAGAAACAGGTATCAACAAATTGTTTCCAAAAAACATGTTGGTAAGTCAAATTTTTTGCCGAGCCTGCCTAGTTCTATTTGCATCAGTGAGGTTTCATCTTATCTGTTTACTGGAACAATCAGAAATTGATTTTCCCATCTGAACAAAGGAAAAAGTTTATTATTTCCTTAGATTAAGAAAAAGTACTGTGATATTCAGTGCTGCTAACTAGGGTGAGGGGGAGATAAAAGGGTCTCTTATTTTCATATTCTGCATTTCCCAGTGAAACTCCTGCTTGTGATTGTCTTTGAGGGCCGTTAAATGAGCAATGCTAGCAAGGTAGCATTAGGTACAAAGGTAGCATAAAATTTCTTTCTGGCACTAAGGCTATTTGTGGGAATGAAAGGCTCCTGTGGTTACCTGATCGTGGGGAGGTGCAAGAAGAGATCATGTTGCCTGGCGGTCCTCTCCCATGCAGGTTACTGGGGACTGTTTAACTTAACGAACCATAACCAACACCGCCGGTTGTTTAGCTAAGGGTTACAGGCGATGCACTCAGTCTGCTTAGGGATCTCAAGGACAAAGACAAAAAAGAAAAGCTTGAGAAGCTTATAGCGTGTCCAGGGGAAAGGCCTATACTCGACTATGTCCCTGGCCCTGGAGCTAAAAAATGATACTACCTGAAATCTTTGTATTCATGTTATCCGAATAAAATTCTAAAATGTGGCCAGAGGCCTGGGTTTCAAGGTGGGAAGATCCCATTTCAGATTCTGTCGCCAACACTGACTGACTGGGATGATCTGGGCAAGTCGTCCACCTTCCCTCTCAGCCTCGTTTTCCTCATCTGTATAATGGAGATAATAATAAAACCCTTACAGGGACATGATGAGGATGGCCTGACATCTGTTACATGACATTTACATCTGTTAGATGGAAAGCCCTTCAGAAACTGTCAAGTGCTTGTTAATAAATGAAGCGTCAGAAGGTTGCTTCCTTAATATCCTTAAGAGTAGAGATGAAGGTCATAGATTTAGATCTGGAAGGAACTTTGAATAACATCTCATCCAGTTCTCTTGTTTTACGGATGAAGAAACTGAGTCCCAGAGAGATTCTGTGATTGACCCAACATCACATGGGGAGCAAATGGCAGAGCCAGGATTTGAATCCAGGCTCCGTGACTCCAAAAGCATTTCCCTTTCTCCTCTCCATGCCTTTAGATTCTCATTTGCTGTATTTACTGCTAACCTCGGCACAGCCACTTTGTGTTACGTGGTTTCTACCCTGCTTTGAGTTGTTCTTGGGATACTCCATGGTGATCTGGATTTCTCCAGATCTCCCTATGCTCCTAGAATGTCTGTGTATATGTCAAGGATGGAGGTAGGGCCTAAGCTTTATTTAGCCAATTATAGCATATAGGGATCTTTTCTTCAACTATTCATTGATTTCCATAATGAAGTACTTCATTCGTCTCTATTTTAACCTGATTTTGATGAATAAAATAGGAACAGGATTATCATTTTTAAAAAGTTATATTGTGATACTCAGCACACCATGGTCATAAATGGAGTAGTCATATCTGTAGAGAATAAATTGATAGAGAACTTGTAAGAGAAATAACTGTTTTATGCATTAGAGCAGAAAACATTTCCCTTCTGATGTTTTGCAGACATTGTGTAGTGAGTATGTTGAATTAAGGAATTAAAACATTAAACATTTCCATTGAAAATTCATGTACTAGGTCTACAATTCCCAAATTGTGTCTTGTGGCATTTCCAAGAAACTCGAAGGAATGCCTCACAGGGGCACCCCAGGATATTTTCAATTTAAATATTTAATCAATTTAATTATTCGGCATTTCTTTTGGTCTAAGCACTGAGATGTTAAGGCCCTCTGAACCAGTAAAGTTGGGGAGCCTCTCTACTAGGGCCTCATTGGTACTTTATTCAATTTCTAAAGAGGGGGGAAAATGTACCAGAAAAGGTAGATAAATTTCACTAATTAACATCCACTTTGTGTTAGATGTGTCTATGTTTTCCGACACACTGTGCTCCAAACTTTTTCTTAAGGAAGCAGGCAAGTGAATTCTCCGTCAAAGACATCAGTACGTATCAGCCATAAGATGTCATTCCAATGACTACTGCGCTGATGCAATAGATGTATATTTATAGACTGGAGTAGCATGTGTTTTCAACTGGGCAATTTTGGTAGCATCATTTGGTGCATGGCACAGTGGAAGGAGTTCTGACTCTGGGTTTAGAGTCCCTGTATCCAAATCCCATTTCTGCCCCCCACCCCCATGTGTCTCTTGGGGTGAGTCACTTACCTTCCTTGGAATTGTTTCTTTATTAGTGAAAGGAAGGACTGATAATTTCTGAGGTTGTTCCCAGTTTTAGATCTTTAATACTGTGATGCTACGATGTTTGTTATTTATAAATTATAACATAGATCCTATAACTCCATCCTTAATCACGTAGCTCGTTTTGGAAAAGTGCTGAGGGAAAAAAGCTTCTGGGTAGAATTGGTAGATCAATTTCAGTCATTTGATCAATAAGCATTTCAAGTTCATACTTAAAATGTGCCATTCATTGGGGATGAATGAATGAACATTTGTAAGTGCTTACCAGCCCTGTGCTAAGCACTTAGGAATAAAAAGAAATCGAAGAAGATCCCTCCCTGCCCTCAAGCAGTTTACATTCTAATAGGAACCCCAGACATGTGGAAGTAGTCGCCAGGGAGGAGCGTTTTGGCCTGATGAGTCGCCTCTTTGGTGACTTGGGTGCTAGAGGAGCAAACTAGCACGCCATTGATCTTGATCTTGATCCATAGTAAGGAGGCTCTGGAGGAGGTGGCAGGGGAAGAGGAATCAAAGTAAAATATATCTAGAATCAGGAGTATGCTGGTAAATATTTAACAACCAGCTCTATACATAATGTGCACTTTATCATTTTCTTGAGTTCAGATAATGAAGAGAATAATAATCAAGCTGATTTCTGGGGTATAGATGCATCTAGGAATTTCCTAGAATAGTGGTCTGGGAGAGGCAATCACCAGTGTGGAAGGGGCTTAGGCACTGAGGAGGAGGGTGTTTATAGTGGTGTCCTGGCCAAACTGGACCAGTCTCTGTCCTTAAGGAGCTTCTGGCCTGCTGAGGGAAGCAATGTGCACAAGGGAATACCAAGTAGCATGAGGCACGAAGGAAATGGAAACTGAAGGGGTCAGGGTGAAGGACTTTAGGACCCTGTCAATGATGCTTAGGTGAAAAGATGTCGTCTAGATTCAGTGAAGAAGGTCTTAATAGTCCAAGTGCTCCATAAACAAGAGACTTTGCATTTTGAATTCTAGGTGAATAGTTCAGCAGAGGTGGAAGTGAAGAAGATTGAGTAGAGGATGTTCGATTGAGAGCCGGCAAGGACCTAAGAGAGAGAAGTGTAGAGAGATGTGGGTTCACTGGGGATGAAAGGGGAGAGCCAGCTTCCTGGTAGAGGGCAGTCAGAGGAGGTCAGACTTCCCCAGCCTGGGACATTGCACGATTGGCTTCCTCTTCTTGTGTTCTTTAACTAGCCGTTTCCTGGTTGTATTTCTTAGCTCTCAGAAGCAGACGTGAGGCTGATCCTTAGTGGCCGGGCAGGAGAGAATTCAAATCTCACAAGTTGTAGACGTTTTTCTACCTCAAGCCTAAGAGGTTCTGATTAAATAGGAATGAATTTTCTGCTGTCTTTTTCTTAAAACGGATCTTTGTCTTTTTGCATAAGTTAATAACTGTAAAATACAGAGCAAGACTACAGAAAGGAAATATAATGGGTAGGATGATAAAATTCTGCTTTGGAAGGGTCCTTAACCATCATCTAGTTTGGCCCCAGACCCCATCATTTTACAAATCAGGATACTGAGTCATGGTAAGGTGGTCACATAGGAAGTGTCAGAGTGAGGATTCAAGTCTGGTTCATAGAGTCATAGATTTTGAGCTGGGAGGGCCATTGAAACCAATCTTTTTTTTTTTTTTTTTTTTACAATTCATTGAATTGCTTACGGCATTCCTCTGTCTCCACTGGACTGTATTGCTTCTACCTTTTTGATTTGGTCATTCTGTCCATATTTCATGTTTCTGTCATTTTCATTCTAAATTAATTCCCCTTTCCTTTACAGTGTGCCAGCCCAGATCTGTAGCTTTTTAATTTATACCTAATAATCAGCTAGAAATCCAAACACAGACCTTATCTGAACATCTGGAATTAGAGGCACAGCAGGGAAAATCCCATTCAAACTGACTTTCTCAAGGGAGATATTTTTTGTGAAACTCCTGAGAACACAACCTTTCTCAAAATGTTTCGGTGCTTCTGAGTATAATATAGGCCAAACCAGCAAAAACAAACATGCAAGGATAAATTCTGCAGTTTCAGGGTCCCCCAGAGAAGGAGCCAGCTCTGCTGGTAAGTCACCCTGCCCTAGAAGGTGCATTTGCTTTGTACGATTCCTTTTAGGGGACCCAGCAGGCCTTCAGGATGCTTGTTCTGTTTTCATCAGTGAGGCCAACAGCCACAGAGGTTTTTAAAAGCCTTATCATTAATGATGGGATTTTCATTGTTGAATGCTGACTTTTTAAAAGATTTTTTTTTATTATTTGGAGGCTTAGAACTACCATCATAATGAAAAACAGAGACAGGCTTCATTCTGCCTTGTGTGTATATGAATCCACAATCCAAAATTCATTCTGCCTACGTCTCTCTGCCTAGGTTCTTTAAGGCAAGCATTCTGTCCACACTATTCACACTGCCTCTGACTGAGTACTGCCAGTGAATGACAAATACTTAAAACCACGGGTCTTCACCTTTTTAGCATCATGGAAGAGTTTGGTTTAGTCTTGTGAAGGCTGAAGCCCTTTATCAAAAGCATGTTTTTTAAATGCCTACTATAAAATACACAGGATTACAAAGGAAACCAATTCTTTTGGAATAAAGATGTATTTTTTTAAAATCCATCCTGGTTCATAGAGTTCCTGAAATCTCTCCATAGCCCTCTTGGGGATCTTTGGACCCCAAGTTAACCACTGCTCTAAACTGAATAAAATTGTTTGAAATACTTTCTAAAACAAACATTTATTGTTTCTATAAGGTGTGAGTTTCAGTAGGATGAGGTTTCTAAAGTACTTTCCATATCTTCATTCCTTCTCCCCAAAACTGCAGGAGATAGGTGCCATTATTAGCTCTATTTTGCAAATGAGGAAATGTTGAGCTGAGTCTCACAGCTAGTAAGTGTCTGAGGAAGGATTTGAATTCAGGTCTCCTGGCTCCCAATCCAGTGCTCTATGCACTATGGTACCTAGCTGCCATGATGTGCTTGATGTGGTAGGAAAAGAAACAGAAAGGGATAAGTTTTCAGAGCTTGGTAAACAACCAATTGCAAGCATTCCATATGAAAAGTGGTCCTTCAGCCTGTGTTCAACAGATCAGGCCATCTTGAAGCCAACTTCACTCAAGACAATAGGAGCCTGTGACTTAGAGCTGGAAGGGACAGTAGAGGCCACCTATTCCCACACCCACACTTCACAGATTAGGAAGCCCTGGCTCCCAGAGCTGAAGCAGTTTGCCCAAAGTCCTAGGTAGCAAGTGGCAGAGACAGGATTCAAATGCAGGGCTTCAGACTCCAAATCACTGTTCCAGCAGAACAGAAAATAGGTGAACTGCCTTGGGTCCATTTATGCATTTATTTTTATTCCATCTGAATTAGTACCCCGCCCCCCAAAAAAAAGAGGAGGAAGGGGTCATTTGTATCCCTCCCTCCTTTGTAACATCCAGCTCTGGTCTGTTTTTCAGTCTTCTTCCTAGGCTTAGGATGCTGCTCCAGCTCCTTACAGAGGGCTTGGTATTAGTATTTCGGGCAGACATCCATATAGGGAGATGGGCAGTCAAATCCATTTGCCTCATAAACCTGATTTTCTAATGCTGCAGCTGAAGGCTTCACATGTGGGCATGTTCTCTGGAGAAGCCTGATAGGTGATCATTGTCGCTCCTAATCACCCTCAAGTAGGAGGCAGCTATGCAACTGCTGGACTACCTGGGAGTAAATGTTTGATGCTAGAATGTGTTGCTGCGGTGTCTTTGATTAGAAACACAAATTAATCTTTCTGATTTAAACCAAATATGGTTAGATCCGCCATTTTAGCGGAGCTTAAAAATACAGCCTTGCTTCTAAACTGTCATTTCTCAGTCTCTTTGTGATTTAGTAGCTAAATCCTAGGGACTTCCCTCAGGCACTTAGAGGTTTGGTCGTTTGCCTGGGGTCACACAGATAATACCTGTGGGAGCTCTGATCTGAACCCAGGCCCTCCTCCATCTGTTAGCCCAACACCTTATCCATTAAACCACAGTTCAGCTCAACAGGCTGTTAAGTACCAAGCCTCAGATTATAAGTTATTTAACTATCTAGTGCTATGAAGCACCTAGAAGATTAATATTGATTTAGTGGCCTTGAACTTAATTATAAGGGACAACTAAGGGGGGGGAGGGGAAGGATATCTACCGGAAAGGGATTATCTTCCCAAAAGAAAGTCACACCCACAAAGCTAAAAACCTTGCTGGCCCAAAGCACTTGAAAAGCCCAGAGAAGAGAGAAGATTCTTCTTAGAGATTCTCTTTCTGGCTTCAGGGGGTGTCATGAGATCACAGATCCAGAACCAAAAGACTCCACAGGGTCCTTTAGGGCAATTCCCTCATTATATCCATTCGATTGTGAACTCCTGGAGGCCAGGGGCTGTCTTTTACTTCTTTTCTGTGTCCCCAGTAAGAAGTGCTTAATAAGTGTCTGTTGAATTGAATTTCTTAGAAGACCCCAAGTCCCAGAAAAGTCAAATGACTGGCCGTGGTTTCATTGGCCAGTGAGGGATTCGAACTCAGGTCCTTTGACTCCCAAGATTTCTTTCCGCTCTGCAATGCTTTTGTCTTAGACTTAACATTTATGTCATTTAAAATACTAATAAACCACATGAGGTTGATTTTGAGACTCACGTGAAATAGTGCAGGTGAAAGAAATGCTACATACATATCACTTATTATGTTGTAGCATTTTGTTACTACAAGTGGCAGGGCTGCTTTAGAGAGACCTCCCCTCCCGACTCCCTCACCCCAGAGCTGCTTCTCCTACCTTCCTTTATTCTTTTGGAAGGCTCTCCTGAGCTTCTCTCTTCCCCCTACCCCACACACTGCAGCCATGCTACAGCCCCAGCGATTGTTTCGGTTTATAAAGAGCACAATTAGCCTTTTTAAAGCTCAGCCCAGACACAATTAAACCTCCCAAGATGGCTAGGGATTGGTCTTTCCAAGGCCGTGAAGGTGTTTTTAATTATTCATCCCCTGGTTTGTTTCTTAAAGCAGTCTCAGCTGTGCTTTATTATTCAAAGGTTAATGCAAACTGAGAACTGGGTAAATTAAATTCCTTTGGCAGCCAGCAACCTGATGTGTCACCAGCCATGGTGATGAGGATGCTCCTCATGTTGGCAGCACTTCCAAAGGCCAGACCCCCCCTTTCCAAGAAGCATTGCCAGTGACCCAAAGGCTGCTTTGTATTGATAGCAGTTAGTAACAGATCCTCCAAATCGCTGCTTCAGAAATATCAGATCTCCTGTAAAATCAGGGTTTGTTTTGCTTGCTGAGAAAGGGGGCAGTGACGGAAACCTGAAAGGCAGTAAGAGCTAGTGGAGAAAATTGATGTCGATTGCGTGACTAATGAACTGAGGCCCTGCTTGGAATTCATGCGAGTGCTGGGAATCATCACCGTAGACTGTTCATGGGCACAGCAGCCTGCAGAATCTCGGATGAAAGACGCTGTCAGTGGACGTTCATTAGCCAAGCAAACAGCCGAGCAGGGGGAGGGGCTGCAGCTCCACACTCTTTCCAAGGACCTTGAGCAAAGCTGGAGGCATAAATCAGCATGTTCAAAGTAGCTTTTTAACCATATACCTGACTCACGGATATTTGAGTCACTATAAAGGATTACACTCTAAGAGCTTGAGGGCTCAGTTATCCAGTCCCCTCTCCTCACTTGGACTCACTGAAGAAATGATTTCCCCAAAGCCACATGGTAATAGTAAGTGACAGAACCAGGATCTTTTAAAAATTTTCATTTGGGATTTGATATGTACTATTAGTCCGGAGAGCCAGCAATAGGGAGTAGCTAGAGAAGGCAGTACTGAGATATTTTCATTTCAAATATGGCAAATATCAATATATATCACCCACATAAACCAAAGCTCTTTGGAGGGGTCCTCAGTTTTTAGGAGCATAAAGGGGTCTTGAGGCCAAAATTCAAGAGCCATTGTTGAGTATAAATTGCAGAGAAGATGTTGATCTCATCTAGTGGAGAAAGTTTACCACACCAGGAGTTCCTTGTATCGGTGAAATCAGCGGTGCAGTCCCTAATCATAATTATTAGCGCAGTAATGCATATATACGATTTACCAGTAATTACATATGCACATATTGGGATGGATGCTCAGGTATTTTGTTTACTGCTAAGAATGCAGGATCCAAAAGGTTTGGAAAACCAGTGTACTTGATGATTACTGAGGTTCATCCCTTCCAACCCTAAATTTGTGTAACAGTGTAATTAATGTCCTCCTTCCTCTTCCAAAGAGCAAACTAGAAGAACCCCTGTGAAATAGATTGCTCTGTTTTTCAGCCATGGCCTACCAGCATTTCCAGGGTCTCTTGACCTTTGGTGGTAGTCTGAAGGGTGAAAGGGAGATGTCTGAAAAGATCGAAGATGAAACCAATGTGCTTCTGTGTGGGTGGGCCTTGCTCTGGGCTTGAGGCAAACACTGAATCTGATCATCCCAAAACACCTTGAGCCCTGATTCTGCCCCCAGAGAGACACCCCTCAGAGCTTTTCCTCTGTTCTAAATATATAAGACTCCCCTTAAAGGCTAATGAGGTCCTTCCTTCTCCAAACCCTCAAGGTTTACAGGCCAATTTTTGTTCTACTGGAAAGCAGAGCTCTAATCATGTCACCCCCTCCTCTGTAAACTTCAGTGGCTCCCTTTGGGTTCCCTACGACTTCCACGTGGGTTTTTTCCTTCCAGTCCTAGAATATAGGAACTTTTTGCCTACAATTCCCAATGAGAAAGGCTTTCCTTTATCCCTAAATAACATACAGCTGTCCCCAGGGAGAGATCATTGTCTTTTTAGTAATTTATACCCTAATATAAATGAATTTATCAGATCCTTTCCTGAACAGAAATTTTGATAACAAAAGGAGGAAGAGAAAAACATTAGCAGAAATCCAAGTAGGAGCAAAATGATTGTAGAAGGGAAGTTGAGGCCACTAAATATTGTCCAGTTTTGTAATTTTCCTGGTTTTAGTCTGCCAATATAATTTATTCACCTTGTACTAGGTGAATAGAACATTATTATTATTTTAAGTCTTCCTTCATGCTCTAACTCTGACCGGGGGCAAGTCTCCCTTTGCCTCATTTTTCACAACTGTTAAAAAAAAAAATAGGGATTATGATAGTGCACTCCTCCCTAGTTGTGTGGAATGACTGAATTAACATGTGTAAGGCTCTTTTCCAGACTTAAAGCTCTCCATAAATGCAAACCATCATTTCACTCTGGGCAATTACTTCTCTTTTGTGCTCCCCTAGGGCTGCTTAAAAGAAAAGATCACCCCACTGAAGTTTTCCTGACCAAGTTCTATCTTCTTTATTGGGGCTTTGAAAGAAAGCCTTAGGTAGGTTTCCTGGTCCACTAATTAGGGCTGGTGATGAGCACCAGACTTTGAATAGGAAGCTCTGGCATAGGAAGCCCTGGCTTGCCACGTCCGGGCAACCCTAGGAAAATACTGAGACATTAGGAGGCCTGGTGTCCTTATCTATAAAATGAGGAGCTTGGGGCTAACTGGTAATTCTAACTTTCCTTCCAGCTCTAACATCCTATGGTTTCACTAGAGTTGGACTGGGCTGAACTGAAGGTTACCTTTTAACCATCCATTTAGAATTGACTTGCTAAGAAAATTAACTGGCCTCAACTAAGTACTAGGGGGAATAGTTAACCTGCTTAAGAAAACAGTATTTTCCTGGCAGTTATTTGCATACAGTGTGAATTACAAAGGAGCCATCTATTTCATTCCGTAAGTAGGTCCCCTGTGCCTCTCTATTTGACATATTTTATTAAGACCAATAATAAAACTGTAACTTGAATGCCAGGCTGAGGAATCGAGGCATTACCCAGTACCAAAGGTGGGTCATTGGAGACTTGTTGAAAAGTGAGTGGGTAAGATAAAAGCTGTGTTATAGGGAAGTAGGGCTTAGAGCAAAGAGGGGAAGGCCAGGAGACAGAAGCTGGGTAGTCTGAAAGAACGAGAGTGTTGCTGGTAAAAATAGCTGTGATCAGAAACACAGCCTAGAAAGAGCCCTGGGACAAGTCCAGAGGAACAGAGAAAAATCCAGAAAATGTTCTCCATAATATCAGTCTGCTGGCACATTATGCAAATCGTAAAGATAACTTTTAGTTCTTCTGAAAGTGAAAGCACTTTGAAAGACCGTTTTTTTAAACCCATGGGGAAGAGGGAATATTGTGGCAAAAAACATAGAATGCAAGAGGCTTGGGTTCTAATCCTGTTTCACCATCTAGCTATGTAACTTTAGGCAAGGTACTTAACGTTTCTGGACCTTAATTTCCTCATTTGTACATTGGACTAGATGTTCTCTCGGTTCAATTCAGCAATTATTAAGCACCTACTACATGCAAGGCATTGTCCCAAGTGCTCAGGTTACAATAAAGTTTTCCTGATGCACTGTTTAGGAATATAAACTTTTTATTTTCTTTCGAGGTGCTTCAAAAGGCTTAGAATGTCTTGAGGGAATATAAGCAGATGGGTAAATACTGGGCATTTTGAGGAGATCCGGGAAGGCTTTTGAGAGGAATTAGCTAACCTGAGTGGAGCCTTGAAGAAAGATGGCGTCCCCAAGAGGAAGAGATGAGGAAGCAATGCTTTTTTAGGCATGGAGGCACAACGGAGGAAACGTCAAGTTCCAGGAGTAGTCATTAGACCAGTTTGGCTCCCAGGGAGCACATCATCAATGCAGTAAACATTTAGTTATTCCCTCCTGTATGCCAGGCCTGTGCTAAGCCCTGGAAAACATAGAAACCTGTAAAGAGGAGCAATACAAAATAAAATTGTAAAGGTAAATGGGAGTCAGTGGGTAATGGCAGGCCAGGGCATTTATTTGTATGCCACAGAAGATCTCTAAATACAGGAATAAGAGATTTGTGGCTCCAAAACTTATTTCTCTAGCTGTGTAGAGGGTAGATTGTAAGGGGAAAGACAGGAAACAGGGAGACCAATCAGGAGGCTGCCTCAGCTTTAATGTGTCAGGGGAGAGAAGTAGATAGATTTGAGAAGCGTTGTGAAGGTAAAAATCTATGAGACTTTTCAGCTAACTGGATATGAGGGCTAAGAGAGAAAGGAAAATCAGGTGACTCTGAGCTTTTGAACTGGGGTGACTGGAAAGGTGGGGAAGCTCTATGAAGGCAGGGTTCCTGTTTTATCTAAACTTTGTGTCCCCTCCAGGCCCTAACACTATTCTCTGTCCAACGTGAGTCATTGATAAGCATTTGTTAAATTCTGACCCAAAATTCATAACAATTAACCGTTTCCATTAAAGTATGCAAGGAAGCTTAAACAAAAACCTGACATACAGTGAAAATGGAAGTGGTGATGGACTTGGGCTCTGAGGATTTGGGTTTGAATTCTTCCTCTTCCACTTATATCCTGTGGAACTTTGACCAAGTCACTTTACTCCCCTCGGCCTGTTTCATCTGTAAAGTGAGAGACTTGGATGAGGCCTCCCAAGTTCTTTCCAGCGCGAGCTCTGTTGTCCTGTGACGCCGAGCTCTGTTGTCCTGTGACGCCACATAGAAGGAGTTCTGTGAAGAAGGTTCTTACTTTTTATTTTTTAAAGCATTTCCCAGACCCCACCATAATCTGGTCTATAAAATGGATCATTTATGTTCTCACCAAGGAGTTTAGCTTCCTTTTGGTTGTTGTGCTATCATGGGAGTTTTCAGTGCATGTATTGTGCTTTGTTGGGTTTTTTTTTAAACACTATTTACTGAATACAAATACAGTAAGCTTCAGGAATTTTAGAAAAACCACTCTGCAGATGCTTGTCCTCAGTCGCTAAACAGCTGTGCTGTTTCCCACACCCACCACTTTAACTCTGTCTTCCTCCTCAGATGAAGCACTGATTCCTTCTCCCCCGTTCTCCACGATTCTGTTCTTTATCACTTTTGCTCTATCACAGTCCCCAACTTTTCCCATGTCTCCAGCTTCCATGCATTCTTTCTGAATACTTTCTGGTGTTTGGTTTATTTTGTCTTCTGTTCATGTGTATTTTTTGACCTTTTTATAAAATAAGTATTTACTAAGGGCTTTGGCTGGGCGCTGGACTAGGCATTAGGGATGTACAGAAGGAAACAAAATAATTCCTGCCCTCCTGTAGCTTATGTTCTACTGGGATGGGAAGATGAGAGGACTCACTGCCCTGGTCACCACTTCTTTCCTTCTGATCCAGCCAAACTGACCTTCCCTTATTCTTGTACTAGGACACTCCATCTCCTGTTCTGGACCTTTGCTCTGACTGCTTTCTGTGCTCAGAAGGCGTTCCCTTCCTTCTGTCCCCAGACTCTTTTTTTCCTTCAGGATGCAGCCCAAGCAGTACCTTCTTCCTGAAGCCTTTCCTGATCCCAACTTCTGCTGGTACCCTCCCTCCCAAACTATCCATTTGTGTTTTGTATTTATTGTAAATGTATTCTGTATCTACTTCTCTATATACTGGTCTTCTGCATTAGAATGTGTTACTGGTAAGTGAGGATTATTGCATTCTTTGTATTTGGGTCCCTGCTAGATTCATACAATTGACAGCTGAAGGAATCCTGGATTTGGAGTCATGAAATCATACAATTTCAGGACAGGAAAGGATTATCGCTCAGCCAGTCCTACCTGCAGCTGATCTCAAATCCCTCCTTAAAGATCCCCAGTACTTAGTGAAATGGGAATGGGAATTTGAAGATCTTCCCTGCCCCTTAATAGACCTAGGAGGGAATTTGAAGACCTCCTCTGCCTTGAAAGTAAACTGTGCCCCGTAATAGGTTGAATGTAGTCACATGGAGCCTATGGTAGAGGGAATTTGCTGAAGGGAAGCAGAGCCCACAGGAAGCTGGTCAGAGCTAGCCAGATAGTGGGAGCAGAAGGACTCTCAGGCAAGGAGATTAAAAGGTTTGTGAGTAAATACTGATCTTGTATTGGTTTGTGGAAAGGCTAAAGGATGCTGTGGCTCTCAGTGTTATTACAGCATATGAATATCTTTGGTACTATGATGGAATCAGCTTACTGGTTTTGGGATTGGGTTTTCTGGTATCTAAATAAATGTTTCAGTTCTGTCCTCTGTCTGGAGGGTTTGATATATTTTACGATCAAATGTCATGGGATACTTATAGTCACGGTCTTTATCGTGATCATGGACACTGTGAATATTGTATTAGCACTACACTTGTTCATTCAACCATGCCGGAAGAAGTCAAGTAGCCCCATCTTCCCAAGGTGGCGCATTCCTTTTTTAGATCACTGGAGTCATTAGGAACATTTTCCCAAAATGAAGCCTAAATCTAGCCTCTGCAGTTTCTACTCAATGCTTCTGGGTCTGCTCTCAGAAGGCCTGGATTAAAATCCAAGTCCTATATTGTCAGGGTGATCTGCAAAGGTCAGTGAAGGCAAGGGTTTTTTTTCTGATTGCACATGTCTTCTTTGTTTGTGTTCTCTCCTCCCTCCAATTATTCTACATCTGTTTTTTATATCTTACATGTTGTAATGGTAATCAATTTGTTGGATATTGAGGGCTAAGTATGGAAGGTGTGAGCCTTGTCTGGAAGGTGTGAATTCCCCTGTTGACATGGAAGAATGCCATTGGCTGAGACACTCCCCTGTTCACTTGGGAGAAGGCCAGTGTTTTTAAGCAGGAGAATTTTGGAGAAACAGATAGATTTTGGATTTGGCTCCTCAGTGGCTGACTGAAGACATGAACAGGATGGGACTTTGTTTATTGGTGGCCTGGCTGATCCTTGAGTTCCAGGCAAGAGAAGTCCTGAAGGGTTTGAGGTGTGCTGAACCTTGTGAACTTCAGT
>JAQQSW010003739.1:0-14618 GCA_028646575.1 Pseudocheirus occidentalis | reverse complement strand
TCAGCTCCTTCCCACCGCCTGGGCCTGGCTGTGGTCTCGGCTTCCGGCTGTTCCAGCCTCCATTTGGCTGCCGCGATGAGCCCCTGCTGCCAAGCTGCCTTCAGCAAGAGGTGTGTTCTGTGTGTTTTTGTGAGTCTGAGAGTCCTAGACTTTCCTAGACTTTGTCTGGCCTCATATTTTATGGGTGTTTAGGGTGGCAGTGTGGGAGCTGCAGGACCTTGCTGCTTCTACGCCGCCATCTTGGCTCTGCCTCCCCCCCAGACATTTATAAGCAAAACCACAAAGAAAAACACAGTTTGGCCCCAAATTAAACTAGAATTCCTTGAAGAGGGAAAGCAGGCAATTAAAGAAATTTAAAATGTTGTTATAAATGAAATGAAAGAATTAGCCAAAAAAATTGGAAAATAAATGAGAGCTATGGAATAAAGAAATGGAAAGGGAATTAACAGTTTGGGATAAAAGGTGTATAAAACCTTGCCCAAGCAACATATTCCTTGAAAATTAGAATGGATGAAATAGAAGTCAGTGACTCCATGAGAAAACAAGAAATATTAAAACAAAGGGGTAGTGCTTGTCAATTGGGGAATTGTTGAACAGGATATGGTATATACATGTGATGGAAGGAGATGGTTTCAGAGAAATTTAGAAGACTGATATGAACTGATGTAGAACAAAGTGAGTAGAACCAGGAGAATAATTTACACAATAATATTAAATAATATTGTGAAGACAACAACTTTGAAAGTCTTAGGAACTCTGATCAGGATAATGACCAATCACTATTCCAAAGGATTTACAGTTACCCATCTCCTGATAGAGAAGTGAAGGACTCAGAATGCAAAATAAAAGAAACACAAACATACATTGTGTACATATAAAATATATTTTTATATAATCATATGTGTTTATACATATAACATTAAAATGTGTATAAATTTGACATGACTAATGCAGAAATTTGTTTAATTGGGATTTTGTTTCTATTTCCTTCTCAACTGAGCACAATGTGGTGGGAGGGAGAGAAGGTGGATTTTTATTTATTTTTCTCAAAATTAAATTTAAAACAAAATTAGAAGAGAAACAAGATCTAGTCCTAGCTCTATTACTGACTCACTCTTGAGGTTGGGCAGGCCACTTTATCTTTAGAGGTCTCAGTTTTCTCACCTGTTCAAATGAGGACTACATGACTGAGATTTGGTCTGGACCTATGAACTTGCTTTATTTGAATCTATGAATTTGTACCTATGGGACTTTTCCCTTTGACTTCCTTTGCTAAGTGGTGGTATTGCCCAGTTCAAAGAATATATACAATTTTTTTTCCAGTCAGAGACAAGGTTTATTGTATCATCAGTATAAGTGGGCAAGATTTTAAGAATCTGCACAATTTAATGGGGAAAAGATGGACACTTTTGTACAGAAAGACTGTGGGATAATCTGGGTAGGATCTTGGGATGTTCTGGAGGGAACAGAGAAAGGGGTCTGGATGGGATTAAGGAGTGAAAAAGAGCCTGGGATAGGCCAGGAACAGACAATGAGGTCCACTACCAGGAAGGGCAGTTAAAAGTATTATTGACTGGGATGGACTGAGTGCCTGAGGCGAATGCCAGAGAAGGCTATGTACGGTTTAATGTCTTTTCTAATATACCCCTAAATTTTTCCAGAATAGTTGGAATACTTCAGAACTCCATTATAAGTGCATTGATGTGACTGGTGCTGTCTAGGTACACAGTATAAGTACAGGTGGTTAGTAATTTCTTGTTAATTGATTGATTGATTAAACTTTTGTCACTCATATTCCTGTCACTGGGACACCTGGCTCTTCTTTTAAGTTTAGTATTTCCCACCTGATAATGCTGCCTAAGGAATAGTCAGGCTCACCTGAAAAGGTGGAACACAATAAGGATGAACCCTGATTTCATTATGACAATACTACATCAGAAAAGGTTTAGAGTTTCCTTTATCTTTCTGTGCTGCTTACTACGCAATGAGACCTTCAGCAAGTCACTGTTTCTCTCAGTTTCCCCAAGTGTAAAATAAAGGGTCTTGACTAAAAGATCCCATGAGTCCCTTCTAAATCTAAATCCTGTTTCTACCATTCTGGTGGAGCTATGCATTGTCAGTGATTAAAGAGAAAAAAGAGGTATGTTTCTGGGACTCGGGAGTTGTAGTGGTTATTGTGGCATGGGATACATCACTTAGCTTGTCTGGGCCTCAGTTTCTTCCTCTGTAAATAAAGGGATGGAGCAGATGACTTCTCTGAGCACCATTCAGGGTCTGGTTTTATGATCCTTTTGTGCTGTTTGGCCCCAGAGGGTAGAACTAGACATAGTGAGTAGGTGTTCTCAGGAAACAGATTTTGACTTGTTTAAAGTGAAAACATGCTTAGGAATCAAATTGTGAATGGAGCACCTCAAAAACTGGTGAGCTGCATTACATAGACTGGTAAGTTTGATTGAACTTTTTTTTCTGTCTTACCTTTTTTCCCTTTGATTTAAAGAATGGCTTTCTACACCACCTGCCATCTTCCATTTTATTTACTTTAATGGAATGGTGTGTAAGGTGGAATAATCAGAAATGAAAATGCTTTTAAAAGCAAAAAAGAAACAATATATTCTTTAAAAAATTAGGTAGTGATTTTGGAATCACTTGGAGGTCTTCAAGTGGAGGTTAACTGGTAGTGAGAGTGAAATGACCACTTTTCATGGGATGCCTGGCCAGATATGGATTGGACTAGGTGATTCCTTGAATCTCTTTATTCTTGGGCTTTCCAGAATGGGAAAGATTTGGAGAAAGTTTTGGTGATGCTGATGGCTCCTTAAAATTGTAGGGACCCTTCTGGGTCATGTTTACAAAGTTCAACTCTAGAAAAATTAATCTGGTAACTCAGTGCAGGGTAATACTTGTGACATTTTAAAAATACTTTCAGGTTTGCAAAACACTTCAAATACCTTGTCACATCCAAATCAATAAGTAAACATTTACTACTTGCCTGCTATGTGAGCTCACAACTCCCCCTGAGGTCAGTGCTATGGGTATTATCCCTACTTTACAAATGAGGAAAACAGGCTCAAAAAGTAAGTGGCTTGCCCACAAAACTAATAAGGATTTGAACCTTGGGTCTTCCTGTCTCAAATCTAGTGCTTTAAGCACTAACAGGCAATTAATCAACAGATATTTATTAAGTACCTGCTATATTCTAGGCAAATAGAATGAAGCAATCTTTAAGGAACTTAACACTAACAACAAATATATATACACACAATAAATATGAAGAGAACAAATACAGGAGGGAGGGTACATGCAGTTGTGGGGAGGGGGACCCAGAAAGCCTTCATATGACCTAATGAGGACAGTTGAGCTGCATCTTGAAGGAACAGGCAGAGGTGAGGAGGAAGTGTATTCCGGGTGTGAGGTATAATCAGTGCAAAGGTATGAAGAAGGGAGATACCATACTGAGTAGATTAGAGACAACAGAATAACAGCATTATAATGTTAGAATGGACCTCAACAGCTATTTTGTCTGATGTTTATCTGAAAAGGAGTCCTCTCTATGTCTGACAAGTTGACATGAAAACCCACTGCCTTCCAGAGCTGCATATTCCACTGTAGGGCAGCTCTGATCGTTAACAAGTTTTTCTTACATTAAGCCTAACTTTGTCTCTTTGCAAATGCATTGAGCGTTCCTGTTTCTGCACAGTGGGACCAAAGGGAACAAATCTAATCTTCCCTTCAAATACTTGAAGCCATCTATTTTGTCCTATTTCCCCCATCTCCCCAATTCTAGTCTTCTTCAGCTTGAATATCCCTAGTTCTGTCACCCATTATGACACAGACTCAGGGTCCTTCATCTTTTTTTTTTTTTTACCTCATCTGGACATTCATGAGCCTGTCCATCCTAAAATGTGGCTTCCAGATACAAATTAATATTTCATGTGTGGTCTAACCAGGGCTGTACTATCACTTTATTCCTGGAAACATTAGCTTTTTGGACAACATATCCTGTTGAAGTCTAGTAAAACCAACAGATTCTTTTAACCCAGTTATAAGACTTTACGTGTGTTCAGGAATTTACTGGTAAAAGTTTAACAAGAGGTTCTCCAAGAAAAAGCGTACATGTGACAAACTTTTAAGTTTTAATTTGCGTGATTAACTTTTCTTTAAGACTAGATACTTGACAAGATAGTAAATCAAGCCTTGATTTGTAGCACTTTTCAATTTCTGAAGTATAAATGCTTACCCTGAAAATGTAACAATCAACTCTTGAGAGCCTGTTAGAGCTGACTCCAGCACCCCCTTGAAAGTGATCCTACTACATTTCATATTATTGGATCAGTATAATGAGTTTCTGTGGCTTTGGATGAGAACAGAATGGAGAGGAAAAAGGAATAATATAATTTTACTAGCTCCAGCCAGTGGATAGAACCTTGATTATGAAATTTTGATGTCCTGGGAAAACGTAAGATAATATAGTGAAGAGCCATCTCATGCTAATGAGTATATCATCTAAAAATAGCTCCAGAGAATCACCAGCTCCATAGGACAATGATATATTACACATACCTGTTGTCCAGAGTCAGACTAGTCCAAAACTTATATCTAAACCATCAATTATGTGTAATGGTCCATATGGGGAAAATTGGGTCCAAATCCAGATGAAAAGGAAACTCAGTCTGGGAACCCTTCTAGGGAAATTCCAAGTTTGCTTTATCTTGAGGAGGACCTCTTCACTGATGAGGACAAAGGCTAAATGCAGAAAAGCTGGACAGCATCAGGGCCTCAAATACATGCGGTATGAGAATTGGCTGAAGTAACTGGTGTTATTTAATCTGAGCAAAGAAGGCTTGATATGATATATGTTGTGTAGAAAAAGGATTAGATATTTTTATCTGACTTCAAAGGATAGCAGGAGCAATGGATAGAATTTACTAAGAGACAAATTAAAATTTGTCAAGAAAAAAATTTTCCGCAACTAAAGCTCCAGTAGAATGTGCTGTTGTCGAGTCTCGTTCTAACTAACTCCAAAATTTTGTGATATCACCCCCTTTCCTGCTCAGTACTCTGTCTTTGAATATCCTATGGGAACTAAAGTGCTCGATTCCTTAAGGGATGAAAACAGTCTTACTAGTACAGCCATCCATGGGTGAATGGTAGGGATTTCAGATCATTGTACTCAAATGTATTTGCTTCCTCACAGAACATGAGGAGATTCGGTTTTCATAACTGGCAGCAAGTCACTGTAGAAACGCTCAGTGACAGAACTGACATATGATTCTCCCAGGGACGAGTGAGGGGGTCACTCAGGTTGTTTGATGGGTTTTGCTAGTGGGAGACAACATAAAGGAAGACTGCATCCTTTGAATATACAGGATTACAACTTTTTTTAACTAAGGGAGAATATTGGAGGCATTTTCTTAAGAGAAATAAGTTCCCTTTCTTGTCTACAGGGAAAGGGGTGAATGTTCATTGTCTGAGGTGCTTTGTGTGCTTGTTTCAAGACAATGATAGCTAAGAGTTGACTCTTCAGTAATGATAGAATTCATTAATCTTAGTTGGACCTTAGGTTTGACCTTTCAAATGAGATAGTCATTTACACATGTGCACATTTACAGATGCTTCATTCTCAGGCAGAGAGGCTGGACTTCACATGGATAGACTCAGAGGTCAGCCAGCACATATCCATGAAACCTTTACAAGGAACCATGTGTATAACTGGGGATAGTGTTAACAGGAGACACGGAAGGTTAGTGGAAAAAAAGGGGAGGGGGAAGGAATTCAGAATGAATGAACAAACACGTAGATGGATTAATGAAGAAATGCGAAGACATTTTTTTCCAGTCTCTGGAAGAGACAACATATGAAAGAAACTTCAGCTAAAGAGTGGATAGAAAGGCCTAAAAGTCCTGAGAGTTCAGATGGCAGGGCTCAGAGATCCTTAAACTATGGCAGTGAGACGACAGTGCCAGGGGTCTACAGGATGCTCTAACAGGACAGATAAGGCCTGGTGGTCCTCCATCTCAGTAGAAGGGAGTGACTCCTGTCTTATCCAAGTTTTGTAAATAGACAGTCCAGAGAGGTTCTGATGGGAAAGGAAACAGTCTCCTGGCCTCTTGTGGACCTGAAAAAGGAGTCTGTAGGGAACAACCTGCCTGGAAAAGTAACCCAAATGAGTTGATGTTTTTGTCGGATAAACAAGATCTCTCCTATAACTTACAGTTTATATCCTGTTAGCTTAAAGGAAAGACAAGGACCCTAATAGAGAGATACAAAATTCTACTCTTGCTAAGGGAGACCAAAGGGCAGTTGACATAATGCATTTAGGGAGATACAAGAAAGATACCAATGATCCTAAGAGAGACTGGGAAACAAAATGAGGTATATAAAGGTATATAAAATATATGCCATGGGCTACATTTTGTTGGCATATGGTATAGAAATAGCACTAGATTTGGAGTTCAAAGCTGGGTT
Organism: Pseudocheirus occidentalis; assembly: GCA_028646575.1. Taxonomy (NCBI): domain Eukaryota; kingdom Metazoa; phylum Chordata; class Mammalia; order Diprotodontia; family Pseudocheiridae; genus Pseudocheirus; species Pseudocheirus occidentalis. Next base: position 8,153 of record JAQQSW010003739.1, on the reverse strand, counting down.
TGAACTGGAAGCACTCTTCTGTGACCTCATGGGCATGTCTTATCCCTTTCTGACCCTGTTTCCTTATTTGTAAAATGAGGTGGCTAGAATAAAGTCTGGGTTCTTAATCCTGTGATCTTATGACCTTCAGATCACAAAGTCAGTGTTCTTTCCATTGCAGAGCTTACTGAAGGTGGGTTAGAATGGTAATGCCAAATTGAGAGAGACAGCAAGTGCAGACTCCTATTAACTAGCTGATCCAAGCTCGGTACCAACCAATGGATGTCACGCTAAGCTGTTCAGTTGTGGGTGGGTGGATGGGAGATGGAGAAATTCCACCACCAGCCTCTATTTAGGGCTACCCTTACCTTTCCGGTAGCCATCTACCTGGCAGGGAAGTTGTGGCCACTAATGGAAAATTGTCCCTGCAACCTCCACACTTCATTGATCCCAAGGGAAAGAGCACTGTTTCCTTATTTCAGACTTTCTCATTCTACCCACTGTTACCTGACAGGCTCCCAACTACAGCCAACTCCTACCATCTCCTCGTTTGTCTCTACATAGGTTTCATGGAAACAGCCAGTGCCTGGTAGAGGTAGAGGTCCATCTTACCGATCTGTTCTAAGAGATATTTACTGTTTTCAGCTTTGTGTACACTGTAGGGATTTGGCCTAAGAAAGTATGGGGCTAATGCTTCGTGCTATGTGTCATGTACAGATGATTTGCCAAGTTTGGAGGAAATACAGGTTTTTCCAACATAACCACATTTCCCCTCTTCTTCCCCCCCCCCCCACAAAGCTCCACCCCAGTGCTGTTCCTAACACTACGCTTGGCACTTTCTGAAATGGTTCTCCTGAGGTCAAAGGGAGAGGATCTGAGAAGAAAGGAGATACTAGAAGTAGTTTCACTTAGTAGTATCAAGAAAAAACCCATAGATATCCTAGTGTGCATGTTGTCTTCCTCATTTGGCTGGGAATTCCTTGAGAGCAAGGAATGTTTTTGGAACTGTCTTTGTATGTAGTGCTTGTACCTGCCTGGCACATAGGAGGTATTTAACAAATTCCTATTGACTTTTTAACCTGGACTCAGAAAACCTGATTTTGGATGTTGGACCAGACACTTATTAGCCATTTAATCATAGTTAATCCACTTTTTCTGTGACTCAGTTTCTTAATTTATAAAATGGGGCTGATTATCTTCCTCACAGGATTTCTATGAAGAAAGTCCTTTGTAAACTTTAAAACATTTAAAATTCAAATTATTAGCTTTAGCCATTACTGAGCATTCTCTGGATTATAGAAAACCATTGAACAGAGGTAGGAAGGAGGAGAAGTCTTAAGTAGGACAGGGCAGGGTAGATAAAACACATGCACTCTTGAACTTCTATAACCAGATCCCTTTGCTAAGCTAGAGGTCATCCCCTCACCCCAACTGCCATCCCTTGGTGTCATAGAGGAGGCTATAGAGAATATGTCTTCCTGAAAGCTGTATCCTCTTCCCTCTGGTATACCTGTTTGCTCTTCAGTAATAGCTGGGGTTCTGATGTTTTCTTGAGCTTATGGGATGACAGCATGTCACTGTATGCAGGAGAGAGTCTAAGATCTGAGGTGACCACCAGGTAGTACTTTTCTTGGACAAACAGGTAACACTCTTCTTGTGCCACTAGGCTAGTAATTATCTCAGTACTTTTGGGGGCATACGGGGAGAATAACCTCCCTAAAGTCTGAAATTTTCACTTTTGGCCACCAAAAGGGGGGACGCTAAGCCTGCTCCCCACCTCCATCCCATTTTTATAGAAGTTGTTTTCAGAAGGGGGAGACCAGATTGAGAAGTTTAAACACACACGTTCCAGGTTTGGAATTTACCTAGGTGATAATATAAAATAATATTCAATATCAAATGGGTGAAAGATATAGCTTTAGAGCCCTCATACTGCATCTGGGCACTGCACCCTGTGGTAATCACACACACACAGAAGATATAACAATATACTCACAAGACATATTGTGGCTACATATTTTTTTTAAATATACTGAAAATGAAAGAAAAAAGATTAAGTGCTCAACATTTAGCCACCTTCCTCTAGTCATCCCCCTGAACCTGCTCCTGGATGCCCTCCCAGTTCTTTGGGTATGGCTAGGGAATTCTAAAACCATGGGATCTCAGTTTGTCCAAAGGAACTGTAGTGAAGTATGTGACTCAAACTCTGTCTCCATATATGGGGGTAATGCTAACAGGAAATCAGAAGGAATGTGGTGAGAGAGAAAACAATTTTCCTCCCTTCCTTTGCCTACCATTTGACAGAACTGGAAGATCATGGAAGACTTTGGTTGCCCAGAGAAGTTAATCAGTATTGTATGCCAGTTCCACAACAGCATGCTTGCATGGGTTTTAGATAATGAATGATGTTCTCATGCTTTCACAGTCATCAGTGGATGGAAACAGGGCTGTGTGCTTGCTCCCATGCTTTTTAGCATGATGTTTTCAGCCGTGTTGTCAGATACCTTCAATGAGGACAAAAATGGTGTCAAGATCTGCTACCAAACCGATGGTAAATTATTTAACTTGAATAGGTTACAAGCCAAGACTCAAGTAGAGGAAAAGTTGATGCATGACTTTTTGTTGATGACTATATACTCAAATGCAGCCTCCGGGTATGGATAAATTCTCTGTAATGTGTGCCAAATTTGGCCTAACAATTAACACTAAGAAAACAGGTTTTCCACAATCAAGTACCATACCATTAATGGGTGGAATTATCAAATACTGTGGATGTGGACACTTACCTTGTCAGTGTACTTTTCAGGGATGTACACATAGATGATGAGGTTGATGCATGTATTGCCAGAGGTAGCTCAGTGTTTGGGAGCTTTGAAAGAAAGTATAGGAGAAAAGAAGTATTAGGCTGCTTACCAAACTGAAAGTCTATAGAGTCTTTGTGCTGACCTCATTGTTGTATGCCTGTGAAACACGGACAGTCTACCAGTGCCGTGTCAGAAAACGGAATTGCTTCCATTAGAATTGTCTTAGGAAGATTCTGAAAATAACCTACCTAGATAAGGTATCAGACACTGAAATCCTTTCTTGAGTTAAACTGCCAAACATTCAAAACTCTACTGCAGATAGTACAGCTCTGATGGGCCAGCCACATTGTTTGAGTGCCAAGTTGTATGTTTGCCTAAAAGCCTATTTTGCAGAGAACTCACATGAAGCAAATGCTCACATAGAAGTCAGAAGAAGCAATACAAGGTCACTCTCAATATCTCTTTGAAGAACTTTGGAATTGATTGTGAGACATGGGAGACTGTGGTGCAGGACCGCCCAGAATGGCATGCCCACCTCCAAGAACACACTATGCTCTATTAGTGAAGTAGGATAGCAATAGCTCAAAAGAAACACAAAATGAGCAAATTTAGAGACATTTCCATTCCACAGTCATATGGACTATCTGTACCTGACCTGTGGTAGAGCCTTCCAAGCTCATATTAGTCTGATCAGACCCTGACATGATGATGTCATTTTGGTCCTCTTTGAGCATGAAGGACGACAACCACCCTCTGACTTCTTTAAATTCTAGTCTTTACTCTTGCTCCAGGATTTGAGGTGCCTCTTCAGGCAGGTTTCCAATAGCCACAGTTGCCAACCAATAAATTCCCAGGTCAAAGGCAAAAGTCCTAATCTAATAGTAGGCAAGGAAGGCTCCAGTTCTCCAAATAGTAGTATGGAAATTGGAACCTTGGAGCTAGACAGGTCTAGCTCTTTTGTCTCTTCTATTACATAGCTTTCTTGCCTACTGGAGAACTATTACTCAAGACTTGCTAGGAAGTAGGGGTATTTGAATTTCCCATTCTTTTTCTCCCTGAATCATTGTCACTTTCAGGCCTAGAGATAAATGGTAATTAGAAGAAAAAGGGCTATGAAATTGGCACAGGTTACCCCTAGAAATTTAGTTGCTTCTGCCATGAGCTTTGGCAACACTAGGTTCCTTAAGAATTGATTTTATTTTTATATTTCTGAACACAGGGCCCAAGTTGCCTAACTTCCAGCTCTGTGTTTTTTTCTATCACAGCCTTACTGGTTCTGTAGCAGCCAACCACCTCTCTCCTACCTCCCTCTTTTAATTATTTAACTTTTTATTGCATGAGAAGGAGATGCCTCTCTGTTGGGCCATGCCCATCTGAAACATCTTCCTTAAATTCTTAAGTGCTCATTAACAGGTTTTCTGCTTGAGATTCAGTTTCTAAGCTAAGCTGAGGTCCAAGATGTCCATCCAGGTCCAATGGAATGAGCACTACGTTTGGAACCAGAAGATCTGGGTTTGAGTTCCAGCTTCTTTCTACTAGCTGTGTAATCTCAGACAAATCATTTACCCTCTCTGGGTCTTAGTTTTCCCATCTGTCAGTCCCTTCCAAATCGAGATCATATGAATGTCAAGCATGGCCCAAAGCAGTGACAGTTAAGGCTAAACCAGCCTGCAGCTGCATCCTTCAGTTAGGACTATGCTGAAGGAGCTGGTTACATGTTTTCTCCCCATAACACCCCACCCTCAGTCCCCCCAGGGAATGCCAGGAAACACAGGAGGTCTTGAGGGAAACACAACTTCCTGAAGGTGACTCATTCTACATTCTGGTTCAGTTAGGCCTGAGGAAACTGTGGCTCAGGAAAAGTGAGGGTGCCAGTGGGGAGACATCATCCTGTGTCTCCCCATTGCTGAGGTTTGAAGCATTCAGTTGCCATGGTGAGCTGGGTCTCCGCAGTCAAAAACAGAGCTCATTCACTTCTCTGTACTGGAAGTTTTTTTCTCCTCCCCCTCAGAGTTCATGCTGAGTGTTGAGTCTCTTAGTGACGAAAACATGGAAACGGTTGCCATGGCAGCCATTCTTTGGAGCCCTCAGGATGGAGTGCAAAGTTCGGGATGCCCAGGAACATCTGAAAGGAATATTTGGAAAAAAGCAGACATCTCTCTTACCACCAGGATGATGAGTCAGACTTCATTTCTCCCTTGGACATGGCTATACCGTTCCCATCTTTGACTAGGACCAGGAATAAACAGCTTCAGGGGCCAGACCCCCTAATGTCAAATGGGGCATTGGACCCAGTGGCCTAGGAGACAGTAGGAGCCCAAGAAAAAAGGTAGCCCTTCCTCTCTGAAGATCTCAAGTCTAGCTCTAGACCTACAAATTTGTTACAGATTTGGTATATGACCAGTTGGTATATGACCAATTTAGTATATAATATGGTCACTTACCACTCCTTACTTTAGTGTTCTTAGCTGAAAAAAATGGGGATGGGGAAGAAGGCACCTTGAAAATATTTGAATCCTCATTTTGAGATTCGATTTTGAATTTTGAATCTTCTTAGGGTTTGGTTCAACTTCATTTTCTCTATCTGTAATCTGAGGATACAAAGACCACATATTCCTCCATTCTCTGCCTCACAAGGAAATTCCAAAACCCCAACTAATAATTATAGCTCATAGTTCTGTAAATTTTATATACATTATCTCGTTTAATCCATGCAACCACTATGTGAGGTAGACAAGAACAAGGAAGTAGCTATGGGGTCTTCCACCCACTTCCATCTCCACATCACCCACTTCCAGACTGTGGGTGATGGATCAAACCCTTGTGTTTTATGGGCACATGAAAATGAAGGACTAGGCATAGAGCCATTTTACTCTGAGGAATCTCTTGCCAGCTCCAGGCAACAGGAAGCACCACCCACAGGCTCAAGCTGAGTCAAGAATATGTATGCTGAAGAGAGCTGAGAGGCTTCTTTGAAAGCCCAAGGGAAAAACACCAGGCTCAGTGCTGGGTGCAGCCAGAAGGGCCTGGGATGGCCTGTGGTATCTATCTGTGCTGCAGGGAGTACAGACTAGATGGGGACCCAGCCGCCTCCTCCTCCCACCGCCTGCTCTTCCTCCTTTTTGCTCTCTTCCTGTTCTCCTCTTTCCTCCTCTTGTCTCATTTCCCCCCTCTGCCCCTTTTGTTCCATCTCAATTCCTGAGGCAGTGGTGTCATGGAAAGAATGCTGCACTTGGAATCAGAAGTTTGAATCCCAGCTCTGTGGCTTACTCACCTGTGTGACTTCAAACAAATTACTGAAAATGTCAACGAGTTTTAGGTGTAGGTTTAGCCACATTGGTGGCTGTCTAGACCAGCCCATGCCTGAAAGAGAATCTTCAGTGCAAAATACCCGACAAAGGGTCATCCAGCCCTTCCCTCTTTCTTTCATCTTAATGTTCCATATTCGTGGTGGTGCCTTTTGGAGCAAAACAGAATAAGGCTAATTGATCTTCAACATGACAGTCTTTCAAATACCCAGAGATGGTGATCATGCTCCAAGTTTAGACCTAATTCCTTCAACCAGTGGATAGAGTACTGGACCTGGAGTCAAGAAGAATCACCTTCCTGAGTTCAAATCTAGCCTCAGACACTTCTTAGCTGTGTGACCCTGGACAAGTCACTTTACCTTCTTTGTTTCGGTTTCCTCATCTGTAAAATGAGCTGGAGAAGGAAATGGCAAACCACTCCAGTGACTTTGCCAAGAAAACCGCAAATGGGGTCATGAAGAACCAGACACAACTGAAAAACACCACTGAGATCCCTCCCCTCTGAATGCTCCCTAGATTTGCAGTGTCCTTTTGAGAATGCATTGCCTCAAACTGAGCACAGTTCTCCAGATACATTCTGACCAGGACAGAGGACAGGTAGGACCTGAAAGCTAGACCTCTTTTACTGTAGTCTTAGATTATGTTAGCTTTTTTGACTGTCTTACAAAGCTTGCTGACTCATATTGAAACTTCAGTCCACTAAAATCACCAGATCTTTTTCAAATACTGTTAACTGTGTCTCTCCTACCTTGTACTGGTGAAGTGATTTTTCAATCCAAGTTTAAGACCTAGCCATTTATCCTTATTGAATTTCATCTCATTAAGTTTGGCTCCATGTTACAGCCTATCAAGATGTCTGGGGAATCTGTCTCTCCCTGCTTCTTTTTCATTTGCAGATTCAAAAGGATGTTGAATATATACATATACATACATGTGTGTACATATATATACATACATATACATATCATCTCTATATGATAATTGATAAAAATATTAAAGAACAAAGGGTCTAGCACAGATCCCTGAGGCACTCCACTGGAGACATCCTGCTTACTTGAAGTGAGTTCAGCCATTCAGTCAGCTTTGACTCTGTGCTATCATCTAGCCTCAACTTTCCCATAGCATTAACATGAGAGTTTTATCAAATACTTTACTAAAATCCCTGATCTCTAGTAGTTTAATAACCCTGCCAAAATAGGAAATAAGGTTAGCCTGGCATGACCTGGTCTTTATGAAAAAATCATGTTGAGTTTTTTGTTTTAACTGCTTCTTTTTCTAGACATTCACTAAATAGTTAAAATATTTATAGTAGCTCTCTTTGTCATGGCAAAGAAATGGAAATGGCAGGGATGCCTATCAATTGGGAAATGGCTGAACAAGTTGTAGTATATGATTGTGATAGAATGTGCTATGAGAAATGAGGAGCTCAGTGATCTTAGAAAAACTTGGAAGAATTTGCACAAAATAACGAGCAAAATTAGCAGAACCAAGAAAACATTGTATACAGTAACAATGACAATATTATTTTAAGAATGACTTTGAGTGAATAAGTTATTTTGAATATTATAAATGCCCAAATTAATTATAAAGGACATATGAAGAAAGATTCTACCTATATCCAGAGAAATAACTGATAACTAGATGTATTGAATAATTATATATATATATATATACATATATATATATACTTGTTTATATTTGTATATGTGTTTATACATATACATACATATACACATATACATACCTATTTGGATCTAATGGAAGTTATCTCTGGGGGAGAGGGAAGGAAAAAAAGAAACTTACAAGATAATTTTCTTGTGTAGCAAGCTGTGCATAGTAGATTTGCAGTTTCACATGCATTCACCTTTTTTTTTTTTTAATTTTAATTTATTTTCTTGGTTACATCATTCATTTCCACAAGGTTTTGAGTTACAAATTTTCTCCCCTTTTTGTCCCTACCCCCCAGCCCAGAACATTGATCACACTGTAAGACCCCTCCCACAATCTGTTCCCTTTTATGCCCTCCTCCAACACCTCTCTAGCTTTCCAGCAGGGTAGGGAG
>JAQQSW010003738.1:0-14619 GCA_028646575.1 Pseudocheirus occidentalis | reverse complement strand
CTCTAGATGAAGCAGGTAAGAGTGGCCAAAAGGGGAGTGTCAATGCCAGTAAAACAAAGATGGGGGTAGGGAGCAGGGTGGAGGAGCAACTAGGCTCAATCTCACCAGTTTTAAAGACGAAGGTAACTAATCAAAAGAGGCTATACATACTAATGGGTTCAAGGACACAGAAGCCTTCATGTTGGGCAATCTGGACATGTTCCAAAGGTCCCTCAGGTGTCCTCTATCTTAAGCAAACTGGCCATGCCCAGACAAACTCAGTTTTCCCTGGGGATATAAAGAAAAAGAAACCACAGCCTCTTTCTCCAGGGGGTTTACATTGTTATAAATTTCTCTACAACTGTGGATCAAATATTTTACAAATTTTCACGTTTTAGAAAATTGCCAGGGACATTGAGAAATGACTTGCCCAGGATCATACAGTCAGCATGTGCCAAAGGTTTATTGAAATTTGTGTTGAGCAGGGTCTTGGCCCCATATGAAATGAGTGGCCGGGGGCAGAGTGGGGTAGAGGGTGAATTTTTTTTTTGGTGTTTGTGTCAGTGAGTGTGTTTGGTTGGACCTTGTCCAAGAGCCTCTCCCTGCTCTCTCTCTGTTCACCCATTCGTCCACCCCCATCCCTGGTCCGGCTCTGGCTTCGTCATGACCACCACCACCACCACCATCAAGAGTGTCGACCCCAATGGCGGGAATAGTTCCCGAGTGTTACATCCTCCAGGTGGTGGGTCTAATTTTCCTTTGGGCTTTGATGAGCCTACAGAATAACCAGTGAGAAAGAACAAAATGGCATCTAATATTTTTGGAACATCTGAAGAAAATCAACCTTCTTGGGCCAAGTCAGCAGGGGCTCAGACTAGTAGGGATAATTCTGAACCATTTGGACTCCAAACAAGAAACTCCTCTGAAGCTGGTCCTGGAGATTGTTTAGGTCCAAAGGGAGAAGGTGATGTGCATGAAAATGTGGAGGCAGACTTACAAGTTGACCTGTGACCGAGTAAAGAGAAATCTGTGCCTGCTGCACCTGTTCCCAGTCCAGTTGCATCAGCACCAGCACCTTCCAGAAGAAATCCACCTGGTGGCAAGTCCAGCTTGGTCCTTGGTTAAATATGACTTTTTTTTTCCTCCCCTCCATGCTTGTGAACTGCACAACTTGAGTCTGTACATCTCTTTAAAATTTCTTTCATTATAAAAGCACTTTATGTAAAAAAAAAAAATTGTGCTGAGCCAGTTTAAGTGACCCCATTGTTTTACTCTTACCTGTCTTACAGTAAGTACCTTCAAGTCAGCACATAGCATTAATTAGCATGTTGGAGGAGGAATCAGCTAGTCCAAGACATGCACTTTTGGTCCCCTTGCCCTACCTGACAATTTGTACATTGTCCCATGCATGTTCATCCAATCCCTTTGTCTCCAATCTTATTTCATTATGATATGGCAATGGAGGAGGAGCTAAGACAAAATGGCCTGTCCCCACTGTAAACAAGTACCTATTAGGATTGCCTTTCTTATCACATAAAGTTGTCTATAAAAGCTGCCCATGGTTTGAATCCTACATTGGTCCCAGCAGCCATCCCACCAATGTTTTCTGCCTTGGCGTTTTTAATAAATGCCTTTTAATTTTCTTTTCCTAAATTTTGCCTCCTTAATTTGGGCAAAAGTCCAAAGCATTTTCCTTTTGACAGTCTTGAAGAGCTATAGCCAAGTTTCTTTTTGAGGGTCCTTCATCCATGACTATCACTGAGGGTGGGCCCACTCTACCTCCCTGCAAGGATGACCATTATTACCACTATTATTCAATATTGTACTAGAAATGCTAGCTATAGTAATACAAGAAGAAAAAAGAAATTTAAGGTATTAGAATAGACAACAAGGAAACAAAACTATCCCTCTTTGAAGATGTAATAGTATATTTAGAGAATTAACTAAAAAACTAGTTGAAATAATTAACAACTTCAGCAAAGGTTTCAGTTTCTAAAAATAAACCCACATAACTCATCAGCATTTCTATATGTTACCAACAAAGTCCAACAGGAAAAGATAAATGAGAAATTCATTTTAAATAACTGCAGACAATATAAAATACATGAGCATTTACTTACCAAAACAAACCCAGGAACTATATGAATAAAGTCACAGCTAAGGAATTGGATAAATATTAATTGCTCATGGGTAGCCAATATAATAAAAATGTCAATTCTACCTAAATTAATCTATTTATTCAATGTCATTCCAATCAAACTACCAAAAAATTATTTAACGGAGCAAGAAAAAATAATAACAAAATATATCTGGAAGAACAAAAGGTCAAGAATAAAAATGGAATCAATGGCAGAAAAATGTGAAGGAAGGTAAACTAGTAGTTGCAGATCTCAGACTGTATTATAAAGCAGCAACTATCAAAGCAATCTGGTCCTGGCTAAGAAATAGAGTGGTGGATCAGTGAAATAGATTGGGTACACAATATATAGTTGTAATAATCTAGTTTTTAATAAATGCAAAAGAGCTATACTTCTGGGGAAAGAATTATGTGACACAAATTACTTAGAAAAGTGGAAAGAAGTTCAGAAGTTTGGCAGAAATAGGAACAGATCAATATCTCACATCATAAAGTCAAAATGGGTACATAATTTTTTTGGTAAATTTTTAAAATTTTAAACTTAAATATAAAATAAAAAAGAAGCAAACTTAAATGCTAAAACAATACAAAATAAGAAAAAAAAGCATTGCCATGTGAACAGCAGAATGTGAGAGAGGATTAAATATACAGCGATAAATTTCTATCTCAAGAAAGCCTATATAATAAAAACAACACATTGTGTTGAGAACTGTCCATCTTTTTTTTTGCTTCCTTTTTTCTTTTGTTCTCTGCTGTGCACTTTTTTCTTTGTTCTTCTTTCCCTCTTCCTTCCCTCCCCCCCACCTCTGCAGAAGGCTATGATTAAATGCGAGTATATTTATGAATAGATATATACACACATGTGCACATCTACACATACATACATATATAGACATAGACAAACATATACCCATACATACACTTATAGATATATACTTAGATATCAATGATCATAGTCATATATAGACATATATGTCCATATGCATCTATGTAAGACCATACTATACTTATTTATCCTCTGTTTCTCTGAGGGTAGATAACCTCTTTCTTCATATGTCCAAGTCTTTCCATATTTTTCCAAGTCCACCAACTTGTCATTTCCTACTCCGCAGCAATATTCCCACCTTATACTGCTTAGTTGTTTTAAATAGCCCATAACTATTTATATGTAATGTTGATAAATATGACTGACACATAGTGTAGTTTCTCTATTTTTCTCTTTTGATTAAATCCAGTTTAGCCTTAACTTTGTCTGTGATCATGATTACTGCCCCTACTCCTTTTCCCCTAAAAAAAATTCTGCTCTTTATCTTTATGTTTGTGTATATCTCTTATTTCCTATACCTTCTGACTCCTCTACCTTACTTCCACCCACTACCAACCTATCCACACCCCCAAGGTGCATCCTATGCTGCCTGCACTGAGCTCCTCTTTGAACCATCACCCTGGCAAGACAGACCTTTCCTGCTTACATCCTAAGTTGTCTTGGGCTAGAAAATTGTTTCACCCTGACCTTTTGTTGGTTTTGCCCTTCCAGAATTCTATTTGAAGTGTTATTTTAAAGTTGTTTGGAAGGGAATTTGGGAAAGTTCAAGTGAGTTCCTGTTACTTTGCCATATTGCTTCTGCTCTCTCCCACTTTCATGTTTTAAATACATGGTATTATATCAGAAATGCTGTTAGAAAAGTAACTTTTCTTTTTATCTGGATGCGTTTAGATTATAAATTTAGCCGTTAAAAGAATATGGTCACAATGTTTGAAAACTGTTAAATATTTTTGCTTTTAAATAGATAATAATAATAATGAAGGGTAGCAAAGGCTCCTTTAAGTTGTCCTTATCTGTGATGTTCCTTGGGACTTTTTATTTGTTCAGGGTCATAGGATTTTATCAATCCTGCTGACTGGCATGTTATAATATTCTAAAGTCCTGAAGTTCTAGAAACTAGAAATTTACAAGTTGGTTTACAGTAGTGTTTCATCTAAGATTATTTGGCTAACACTTATGAAAATTATGTACTTGTATCTGTTAATAAACAGTATTATTAGATTTACATTTTTGAACTAACATAAAACTTTAGATTCAAATATTTTATTTTTTACTTTAGAGGTTAATAGGCAAATATGGATGTCTGTTAGTCTGGAGACTTATAAGAGCCAGCAATTTTCTGGGAATTTTGATCCACATATTCACTGTATGTGTGAACTAGTTCATTGTATATGTGAAACTCCAGAACATGATTATTCTTTTTTTTTTTTTCCTTTTTGCTTTTTGGAGGGCAGTTGGGGTTAAGTGACTTGGCCAAGGTCACACGGCTAGTTTTTGTGTTAAGTGTCTGAGGCCGGATTTGAACTCAGGTACTCCTGACTCCAGGGCCGGTGCTCTATGCACTGTGCCACCTAGCCACCCCAGAACATGATTATTCTTAATTTATTAATGAAGGATGAATGAAATACACTTATGTTTGCTCAATGTTAACAATTATGTAAATATGAGATAATAATATCCTAGCCCTAAGTTGTAATTAGTTTTTGTTACTTGAGGTAAGATCTCTTGGGACTATTATTTAATATTGTGCTAAGTTTTTATTTCAGTTATGATTGTTTGAATTGTCATAAAGTTAATAGTCCATCATTCAAGGGGAACGCTGTGTGCTGCCCAAAAGGAGTGCAGTCTAAGAACTGCTACAGATGACTATCTATGTCTGGTAAAGCTGAAGGGATGACCTTGGGTAGGCCAAAGGTAGGATCCTTCTGACTCAGTTTCCCATTGTGCTATTTCTTTTCTGAACAGGAAATTTTTCCAACTAGTTAATTCCAAGCCTGGCTTTTGATGCCCTGAGTATAATGTGGAACTTTGCTATATGATTGACCGTTAACTTGACTCTTGCCTAGAATTGGACGGAGCTAAGGGAGTTTTTTCCATGTTATGGCTTGTGTCAGATTGATCTGTGCCCTTGGAGGAACAGTTCTCTAGGGAAAGAGGTTTAAGAGGATTAAATGAGACTGTAAAGTGCTACCTAAGTCTCTCTGGGCCTCAGTTTCCTTATCTATAATATGAGGTAGTTGAACTAGATGATTTTTAAGGTCCCTTCCAGCTCTAAGTTCTATGAAAAAAAAAACCAAAACCTCATTTTACAGATGCTCAGAGAGGACAGGGCAGTTATTGATGTGAATGGAACCTCAGCATTAGTTAAAACAGAAAGGGTGAAGTAGTGGATAGAGGACCAGCTTTAAGAATCAGGAAGATTTGGATTCAAGTTCAGCCTCTTTAAAAAGAAAATTCTTTATTTGGGCCTTTGCCCAAATGAAAGAGGCAAAACTCAGGAAAAGAAAATTAAAAGGAGTTTATTAAAACTGTCAAGGTAAAAAATGTTGGCAAGATGGCCACTGGAACCAATATAGGCAGCTTTAATGGACAACTTTACATAGTAAGAAAGATCATCTTGAAAGGAGGAAATGCCATTTTGTCTCAGTTCCTCCCCAATTGCTCTATCATGAGGAAATTACATTAGAGGTAACAGTATGGGCTGAACACAAGCATGTAACTATTGTGGATTGACAGGTAGGACAATGGGATTAAAAGTGCTTGTCCAGATTGGTTGGTGCCTCCCCCAATAGACTACTTAATATCAAGTGCTCATCTGAAGATAGGTCATTTCTGCCACCTGGCTACTCTGGCTTTACAACCCAACTGAAATTCTACTTTCTAAAGAAGCAGTCTTCCTTAAGCTATTAAAATTATTTCTAATTTGTGTATATAGCTTATTGGTACATAATTGTTTATGTGTTGACTCTCCCATTAGACTGAGTTCCTTGAAAGCAGGGACCATCTTTTGCCTTTCTTTGTATCCCTAGCACTTAGCACAAATCCTGGCTCATAGTAGGCTCTTAATAAATGTTTATTGACTGAATGACTGAGATAATAAATGTAAAGCACTACAAACCTTGAAGTTATATAAAAATGCTAACTATTACTATTATCCTCATTTCATAAATGAAGAAAGTGAGGCTCATGAGAGAAGGTAACTAACTCCCCCAGAGTAACACAGAATGTTTCAGAGACAGTACCGGAACCCTGGGTCTCTCACAATTCTATGACCAATACTTTTTTGGGGACATCACACTGCCTCTTTTGTGGAAATATATACTATCCAACTATATCACTTCTATTCTTTATTGACACTAAGTAAGCTCTAACACCCCCCACTAATGTAGACGTGACCTAATGAAGTGATGCACCAGAAATCAGCAACTTATAAACTACTCCAAAAATACTCACTTATGGCCTCAGCAAAACTAAAGTAGTCAAGTCCTGTGTGGCGCCCTATTACTTTTCATACCAAGCCCCTTTCTTCCATACTGGTGGGGTCTCTTATTACCTACTCTTCCCATTCTCTCCTGGGTTCCTTTCTACTCTCAATCCCCTGAATATGTTTTAGTTAGATATTAACTAATTCCTTCAAAATGTTAGATGAGAGCTAAGATTTTAATTGATACCTAAATTCTTATGCTGATAGGTGGATTCCCACCCCCCCACCCCCCAACCCCCCCTGTACTGAGCCCTCTTACCTTTGAATTCTCATAGCATTTTCTTTATATTTCTCCCACTTAGTGATGAACTTGTGAATCTATTCCAGTCTTTCAACTCAATTGTAAACCTTTTCTACTCCCCTCCCACCACCCCCTTAGCTACCTAGACCTAGAAAGTATTGATGGCTCTCACTATTTGGTTAAATTGAACTGAATAAATCAGGTATGATGTGATCCACCTGTAGTCTGCATTTTAAATGAAGACTAGGAATGGGAATGAAGGGACTTCCTAGAAATTACTGTCACCACTACTCTTCCTAAAGGAAGTAATTAAATAGAGATTTGGCAGCTCATAATTAAAAGATTATGTAGACGGACTGTTTTAGAATTGTTTTCCCAGGAGAGCTGAACCGTGTCTTATATTTCAAGTTCATTTTTTTGTACTAGGATCCTAATTGATACATCTGTACTTTGGGATTCATATATGCATCAGAGTGAAAATCTCTTAAGATAATTCTCTAAGCTTTGTTTGGTCATTTCAGTCAGGTCTGACTCCTTGTGACCCCATTTGGGATTTTCTTGGCAAAGATACTGGAGTGGGTTGCCATTTCCTTCTTCAGTTCATTTTACAGATGAAGAAACAGAGGCAAACTGGATTAAGTGATTTGCCCAGGGTCACACAGCTAGTAAGTGCTTGAGAACAGATTTTTCTAAGTATTAACTTCCAAAAACTAATGAGAAAGTTTCTTAGGAGGAAATGGAAATCGAATTATTGAGATATGATCTGAAACTGTAACTATATCTATTCATCCCATGAAAAACACCTTTGTATGCTTGTAATGAGGATTTGGGAGTTCCAGTCATGTACTTGAATTTTTTTCCCCTCTTAATTCCTTTTCATCTAAACAGAAGCAAAATGAAATAACTACACTAGACTGTGAGCTATTTACCTTTTCTTTGCTTGATAGAAAGATTGGATGGTCAAACATTCCTAGATAATGAATCCAGTGTGTAAACCAATGCCCTCTTAGCTGAACACAGATTAGAATTTTGACTGGCCCTGCTTCCTCTGGGAATCCCTAAGGGAAGGATTTTTGTCTAAATAACCAACCTACAGGGAAAACGCCTTTTTAAAGGAACAACTAAAGTCTGTTTGGATAACCTTTGGCTGGAGGTGGAGGGGAGAAGTTCCATAAAATGATATCCTGCCTAGGAAGGAATTCTGAGAACAGAAATGAGCTATTGGGAAGGAATGTGTGAATAAAACAGATGTAAAAGGAATTCTTAGTATACCATTTAATAAAGTAATTAATTAAATGTGACCATTCTCCCCCCTTTCCTGTGAGGCATTTCAATTATAATTATCTTTATTTGAATGATGGGGAAGCAGAGCCAGGAGAGACGTGATTCATCAGAGACTACAACAACACCAAGAAACAAAAGCACGAATTCCAGATTCTGAAGTCAGTTGTGCTAAACCCTAGTTTACTAGTCCCTCCCTTCCTTGTCCTCTGCCCCAGAACCCTTCATCGCAACTAAAATTTTAAATGGCCCCTGATTCTAAGCCCACTGACCAGTAGCTCATCTGTATAGTGCCCCATGGCTAATCAATCAATCAATCAATATTCATTTATTTATTTATTAAGCACCTACTATATGTCAGGAACTGTGCTAGGGGTACAAAAAGAGGCAAAAGACAGTCCCTGCCTTCAAGGATCTTAAGATCTACTGAGGAAAATAACAACAACAAAACCAAACTATGTGCAAACAAGCTATATGCAGGATAAATAGGAGATATTTAACAGAGGGAAGGCATGAAATGTCTACTTCTGCTTTGAGAAGTAAGAATGTAGTGGAAAGGACGCCGAACTTGGAGTCAGTCTATCTAGGTTTGTGTCTAGTCTGGACCACATACTGTGTGACAGCTCTGCTCCTGTCGGGACTTGCAGACACAGGACTTTCAGACTAGCTATTCAATGCACTTAACTTGAGATACCTAAAGTAGGAAGCCAGCTGGGAGAGTTAGGACAACCAAGGAAAGTCTCTAAGGCATTGCTCACCCTTCCCCTAGACTAGAGTCACCACGGGGATTGGGCAATTGGAGATTTTAGGGAGGTGGGATGGGTGATTTGCCTCAGAAATGAAACATTTAAAAGAAAGCTGATAATCTATCATACGACTCTAAGAAAGAAGGCTAGGGTAGGACCTAGTAGTAGGTTGGTACCTAGAGAGATGGGGGTGAGAGGGATGGTATAATGTTGGGGTGATAGCCCTATTGAGCAGGTAACAGGAAAGGGAGATAGGAGAGAGAAGGGAAAGAAGATGGGGAGTACACTTGCTGGAGGAGTTGTTTTTGTCAGTCAATTAATAAACATTTATTAAGAGCCTACTATCAGCCAAGTAGCGGAGATATAAAGAAATGCAAAAGACAATCCTCATTCTCAAGGAGCTTGGTCAGGCAGAGACTAAAGCTGATTGAACCTAACTAGGAGGCAGCTAGGTGAGGCAGTCAATTCAGCATCAGACCTGGAGTCAAGCGGACCTGAGTTCAAACCCAGCCTCAAACACTTACTAGTAGTATGACCTTGGGCAAGTCACTTAGTCTTGTTTGCCTCAGTTTCCTCACCTGTAAAATTAGCTGGAAAAGGAAACGGCAAACCACTCCAGTATCTTGGCCAATTAAACCCTAAATAGAATCACAAAGAGTCAGACACACCTGAACAAATTGTAGGGACAAAGTGGGGACAGAGGGCTAAGAGAAACATATGGGCTGTGCCCAGGGATCATCTCAAATGGACCAGAGGACTCTCATCATTTATACCTCAGA
The DNA here is from genome assembly GCA_028646575.1 of Pseudocheirus occidentalis. NCBI lineage: Eukaryota > Metazoa > Chordata > Mammalia > Diprotodontia > Pseudocheiridae > Pseudocheirus > Pseudocheirus occidentalis. The sequence goes on along the minus strand of JAQQSW010003738.1, from coordinate 5,146 downwards.
AAATGGCAATCTATCTATCTACAAACACTATAAATCAGTGATTGATTATTGTTTTATACATTGTCTAGACTTATGAAAATGATGGAAAAATATTAATAATGCAGATTAAAAGTGTGTTATACTTTTCAGAGAGCCAGTTGTTAACACTTATCAACACATCCTGGTCTTTGCCTTCCTTTGCATCTCCAACCCAGGAATCATTTTTTCCCAATGAAGTTTTGTCCTTCCTTATGTTATGGGAAGATTACTATTTTTAAATTATTTTTATTATTCAGAACTCAGGGTCATCCCTCTTGCAATTTTTGGTTAATTAAAAGTCTATATATTAACCTCACCAGAACAAAAGCTGTCCTTAGGGATATAAAAATTTATTTAAGAGCCATAAGCATTCCTTAGATAAGAAGCCAAAGGAAGAATCTCAACTGTTTCTGACTCCTTGGCAACATGCAAATCCTCTTCCTTCTCAATCAGTCTATTTGTGAATCCTCTACTAGAAGTTTAATCTGTAACAGGATTTAATTTACCTATATAGATTTTTTTTTACAGGTTTGTTTCCTTAAGGGATATAAGAGATTATGACTCTGTTTAACTAAGTTAGTTCAACTTTTATGACATTGAAATAAGTATGGGGTGGTGGATCTATCATCTCATTTAACTTTTAGGGCTTAAAAGAAATACATAGGATTTCAATACGTAAAAGAATTATTTCTCAGTCACTCTGATATAATTTTGTCTATAAGAAACCTTGTCAGAATTTTCATTATTCAAATTTTCTCTGAGGCCTAAACCTATTCTTGAGTATAATAATAAAACCTAGGTTTTAACTCAATAATTTCTGCATTTTGGTAAAAGTGTATTTGGCAGTAGTTACTGATGGGGTGATGGGACATGGACCCCTAAAAGGAAAAAATCATGTCTTTGAAAGCAACTCAGTCTCTGAATTTTTCCACACATTTGAGCAACCCAGATCACTGGCATCTCTCCCCACGGCATCTGGCCCATCCCAGCCCACCTAGATACTTGACAAGGCTTTCAATATGGCCCTTGGCCCACTCCATACCAATTAACTCCTTTCACTATCTCACCTGGGCTACCCCTGGTTATTTACCACTCTTTGGCCCCACCCAGAGCATCTCACTGTCTTTTTTTATATATAAATATCAATCTTACCCCCATCAATCTTATCCCCCTGCAGATTCACAAGACGTCTAGCTGCTTCATTACTTTGACGGAAAAGAAGGCTTAAGTACTCTAATTCTTTCCAGGAAAACTCTTCTTACCCTGAAATTCTGGGGTCCCTAGCAACCTCAAACCATATTAGTTACTACCATCTGATCCTAGAAAGGAGATCTTTCTACAATGACACTGACTTCTCAAACTTTAATGAGACTAGGAATTGAATAAGATGAAAATATGACAATCGAGAGGACAGAAATATCTCAGTAAAAGAAACAAGAGTTGAGGTGGCTAGGTAGTACAGTCAATAGAGCACTGGCCCTGAAATCAGGGGAACCTGCATTTAGATGCGGCCTTAGACGCTTAACACTTACTAGCCAAGTGACCTTGGGCAAGTCACTTAATCCCAATTGCAAAGAAAAAAAAAAGAAAGAAGAGTCATCCCAAGATAAACACTCCCTAAATTCAGATTAAAGCAAGAAGCAGCAGCGTTTAGGAACAAAAATTCAGAATTAGTCTTTCCAATTTGGCTATGACAAAAGGGCAAATAGAGAGGCACTATGATCGCGTAGAAAGAATTTGGATTCAGGGGAATCTGAGTTTGAATTCTGACCATATTACTTGCTACACACTACTATGTGACCTAGACAAGTCACTTGCATCCAGGCCTCGGAGTCTTCATTTTATCAGTGTTTTCTTTCCCTTGAAGTGTGGCTGGTCTAAGCTGCTTAAACTTTGTGGGCTAAAAAAAGTTGGACAGATTGTAATGGGCTTGGGGCCAAGGCAGTCTTGGAGAAACTGGGGGCATCCCCTTGCTATTTATTCAGTGTCCTGAGGCACTGAAAGGAGAGAGGAGAGGAAGGAATAACTAGGCAGTGCCTACTATGTGTCAGATACTGTGCTAAGCACTTTTTCAAATATTATCCCATTTGGTCCTCACAAGGTAAGGTAGGTGCTGTTATACACTTTTTATAGTGGAGGAAATGGAGGCAGATAGAGGTTAAGTGACTTGCCAAGGATCACACAACTAGTAAATGTCTGAGGTCAAATTTGAACTCAGATCTTCCTGACTCCAGGCCCAGGACTCTTATTCTCTGTGCCTTCTAGCTACACTGGGGTCAGTGCTTCTGTCCTCCTGGAAGGAGGCCAAATTTCAACAATCTGGCTATGGACAGCTTAGAACTTTGACTGGACTGAAAGTATAGGGAACAAAATTCTAACACTGTTTGGATACTCGCAATGAATCTCTGTGTCCTGCTCCATAAAATTAAATAGTTGGAAAAGCTGATATTTAAGGTCCTTTCCAGCTGTGACTGTGTCAGCCTATAATGACTATACTCCATCTCCTGGTCTCCTCAGCTATTAATTCCTTCTGTTCCAAGATTAATTTGTGTTTGCTCTATATATTTTGTATACATTTCCCTTGTAGGAATGTAAGATCCTACAAGGCAGAAACTGTTTCTCTTCTGTCTCAGTATTCCCAATTATAAGCATAATAAATGGCACAAAATAGGTGCTTAATAAACACTCAACTGGCCATTGCTCAGGCTTCCCGAAAGAAGTCCCCAGAGTCAAATCTTAAAAGGAAGCCAGAGAAGCTTGGAGATAAGAGTAAGGAGAAAGAACATTCCAGGCATGGGAGATAGAATGTTCTAAGTACATTTTTTTTCCAACTGGAGAGCCAATTATTAAACATTTGCTGAGGTACAAAAATTCCTTGTTGCTGCTATAACCAAACTTCCCCCACCTCTACTCAGGGGATTAGCTGAAAAGAGCAATAAGGAAGAACAAAGAAGGGAAACAACTATGGGTATTGCCAGAATCTCAACTGTGATGATTTCCAGGCCAATGTAGGAGAAGGTAATCCATGGGGAGAGCACCTTGACACAAAGTTCTTGCCACTCCTCCCAGGTTCAGTGGGTGGGATTCCTGGGTCTAATATCATTCCCTTCATCGTCTCAAGTGGAAAAGATGTATTGTGTTGTTTCCTCCTATTAGAATGTAAATTGCTTAAGAGTGGCAACTATCTTCCCTTTTATATTTATATTCCCAGCACTTAGCATGATTTTTTTCTTCTTTTATTCCTAAAGAATAGGGATTTTTCAGAGAATAATGAAAACACTAACAACAATATCATAAAGATAGTCAACATTGAAAGACTTAGGAACACTGAGCAACACAATGACCAACAATCATGAAACAAAATAGGAAATATAAGAGATCATTCATTCTCTCTCTCAGACATGGGTAATGTGGGAATTTGTTATGTATGACTATACATATTTGTAATGAGTTTTGTTTTTCTTGCCTTTTAACTGGGTAGGGAAGGGGAGAGGAAGGAACAATTCAGAACTGAACATTTAAAAAAACTGAATTAAAAAGAAAAAAAAAAGACTAGTCATTTTATGAGGAAGGGTGGGAGTCATTAGCAAGTAAGCCAGAATTTTCCAGTGAGGAAGATTCCAGATACAGAAGATTTTTTATGACAAGGTGGCATGTCTAGAACAGAGCTATCCCCTCCTGGGAAAAGCTAGCCCTAGAAAACTGAGGAATTTTCTGGATTACCACTGTGACCATGGCCATGATATTTAACCTCTCTAAACTTCAGTTTCCTAATCTGTAAAATGAAGATAATGATATTGCACTTCACAGAATAACAGGAAAATCACACAAAACTTTTATGTGACTTATTATAACATCTTTTCTACCCTAGTGTAAATCCATAGGATGCTTCCATCTGCCACACTGTGATAGATCACAGAATCAAACCAGATATTCCTCTGAAGCAAACTGATTTTATGAGGCCACTTTAATTACAGCATTAAAAAGAGTCAGTGAGTATATAAGCAGCCAAAGAGCTTAATTTTTAAATGCAGAAGTTGATCATTATCTAAATACCTGGTTATAAGAAAGCATGACAAGAAAGTTTAGATGTGGATTCCCAGGATGCAAAACTAATTAACAAGGAAAAGGCACAAGTGTTTGGGGATTTTCACTTTAAAAAATGATAAATTCCAAAGCAGCAAAATTTATGTATGTCATCCGGGCTGTTTGGATTTTGCACAACAGAGTTATTTGGTTTGACTGATTACCAGATTCCATGGTTCAAAAGATCATCAAAAGCAGGGAAAGAGTCCAAGATTCCTTGAGCTGAATTCCCAGAGTTCTCCTCCAGGTTACTATAAGACATTCATCACCCAGCTCAGCACCCCTCACTGGTAGCTCTTTTTGGGTGATATCTTTGGCTCATACACTCTTGAAAATAATGTTAGTAAGATTCTTAAAATAAAAAGGAGAATTGTCCTTGCTATTGAGAGCTTAAAATTAGACACTTAATTTTTTTTTCTCTAACAGTCACCAGCATTTTCATTTCAGAGATTCATGAGGAAGAATTTCCAACACTCAAGACGGCAATTTTTAAAAATTAACTTTTGTTTATTTTTAGTTTGCATCATTCATTTCCATGAGATTTTGAGTTACAAATTTTCTCCCCATCTTTCCCCTACCCACCACTCCAAAACAGTGATCCCACTGTATACCCCTTCCCTCAATCTGCTCTCTCCTATATCCTCCCCCATTACCCCTCTGACTTTCGGGTAGGGCAAGATGGATCTCCGTACCCCAGTGCCTGTATATCTTATTTCCCAGTTGCTTGTAAATAATAATAATAATAATAATAATAATAATAATAATAATAATAATAATAATAATAACAACAACAACAACATATATATGTATTTTTTTTAAAGATTTGATTTTAAAACTTTAAATTCTAGATTCTTTCCCTTCCTCCCTTGTCACCCACCCCCACTGGGAAGACAAGCAATTCAATACAGGCCATATATGTGTAGTTATGCAAAACATCTCCATGAAGGACATATTGTGAAAGACTGACTATATTTCCCTCCCTTCTACCCCACCCCCCACTTGTTCTATTCTCTACTTTGTCCCTGTTCCTTTACAAAGGTGT
>JAQQSW010003737.1:0-14619 GCA_028646575.1 Pseudocheirus occidentalis | reverse complement strand
AAATGAAAAAATAGAAAGCAATGTGAAATATCTCCTAGAAAAAACCACTGACCTGGAAAATAGATCCAGGAGAGACAATTTGAAAATTATTGGTCTACCTGAAAGCCATGATCAAAAAAAGAACTTGGAAAGCATCCTTCAAGAAATTCTCAAGGAAAATTGCCCTGATGTTTTAGATTCAGAGGGCAAAATAGAAGTTGAAAGAATTCTCCAGATCACCTCTAGAAAAAGATCCCGAAAAGATAACTCCTAGAAATGTTATTGCCAGGTTCCAGAACACCCAGTTAAAGGAGAAAATATTACAGGTTGCCAAGAGAAAACAACGTGAATACGGTGGAAACACAATTACGATAACCCAGGACCTGGCAGCTTCTACACTGAGAGATCAAAGGGCCTGGAATATGATATTTTGAAGATCAAGGGAGCTAGGATTAAAACCAAGAATCACCTACCCAGCAAAACTGAGTATAATGTTCCAGGGCAAAATATGGTCATTCAATGAGTTGGAGGACTTTCAAGCATTCTTACTGAAAAAAACAGAACTGAATAGAAAATCTGACAATCAAACACAAGAAGTATGAGAAGGTAAACATGGGAAAGAAATCATAAGGAACTTATCAAAGTTGAACTATTTACATGCCAATATGGAAAAACAATAATAGTAACTTATGAAACTTTTCTTAGTAGGAGGATAGGTGAAGGGAATACAAATGTGTGTGTGTATACATACATATATATATTTATATGTATGTATGTATGTATACATACACTATATATGTATACTTACACATATGTGTATATAGGAGGCTATATGTGCATATGAATACATATCTGAGCATATGTATATGTGTACATAGAGGGTATAGGATCAATCAAATAGGAAGGGATGATACTTTAAAAGGTGAAATTCTGAGGTGGGAGAAGACTAGAATGAGAGGAGACAGGGAGAGACAAAATAGGGTTAATCATCCCATATAGAAGAGGCAAGGGATAACTGATAAACTTTACTTTCATTTACTCATTTACATTGTAAATAACTCAAAATTTAGCTTAGGGAAGGAATGACATAAACTCTAAACTGGGTATCAAGCCACACAGGAGAGTAGGGGGCATGGGGATGAGAGGCAGAATGACGGAGGGGAGGGCAGGGTCTGGGGGAGAGTTGCTGGAAGCACACACTTCAGTAAAGGGACAGGGACAGGGTAGAGAACAGAACAAGGGGGGGGCGGCATAGGAAGGAGGGACATATGATCACATTGTCACAATATGTCCACTGTGAAGATGTCCTATGTAATTACAGTGGGGGTGGGTGACAAGGGAGGAACTGAAAGAATCTAGAATTTAAACTTCTGCAATACATGCAACTAGGAATTAAGATATACAGGGACTGGGGTAGGGAGACCCTCCCTGCCCTACCAGAAAGTTAGAGGGTTGTAGGAGGAGGGCATAAAAGAGAACAGATCAGGGGAGGGGCTTTACAGTAGGATTGCTGTTTTGGGGTTGGGGATAGGGGAAAGAAAGGGAGAAAATTTGTAACTCAAAAATCTCATGAAAATGAATGATGCAAACAAAACAAATTTAAACATTTACATTAAAAAAAAGATCAGAGGGCTTGGAATATGATATTCCATAAGGCAAAGGAGCTTAAACTACAACCAAGGATCAACTACCCAGCAAAATTGAGCATAATCTTTTAGGAAAAGAGATGGAAATTAAAAAAAATAGGGAACTTCCAGACTTTCCTGATGAAAGACCAGAGCTCAATGAAAAATTTGGTTTTCAAATACAAGACTCAGGAGAGGTATAAAAAAGTAAACAGGAAAGAAAAAAAGCATGTTATTCAATAAGGGCAAACTGTTTACATCCCTACATGGGAAGATGATATGTGTAAATCTTGAGAATTACACCTTTATTACAACATATAAAGGGATATCCCTAGACAGCGGGTGTGAGCATAAATTAACTCATACAATGATAAGAAAAACCTAATTAAGGGGTGAAAAGGGATTGTAATGGAACAAGAAGAAAGGAGTCAGAAAAGAGTAAATTACATCACATGAAGAGGCACAAAAACTTACTATAGTGGAGGGAAAGAAAGGAGGGAGATGGAGCATCATTTAAACTTTACTCTCATTGGATTTTTTTCAAGGAGGGAATAACAGGTATAGAAATCTAATTTGCCCTACAGGCAATAGGAGGAGAAAGAAAAGAGGGGGTGTGTAGAAGGGAGGAATAAAGTAGTAAGGGGAAGGGAAAGAAAAGGGAAGGGGTCTGATAGAAAGGGAAGATTGAGGGAGGCAGTGGTCCAAAGCAAAGCACTTTTGAGGGGGGAAGGGAGAAATAAAAGCACACATGGGGGAAGGGGGACCAGTAATCATAACTGTGAATGTGAATGGGATTAACTCTCCCATAAAATGGAAGCAGACAGCAGAATGAATTAAAAATCATAGTCCTACAATATGCTGTTTACAAGAAACACATTTGAAACAGGGGGATACACACAGGGTAAAGGTAAAAGGCTGGAGTAGAATATATTATGCTTCAGCAGAAGTAAAAAAAGCAATGATAGCAATCCTGATCTTAGACAAAGCAAAAGCAAAAATAGATCTAATTAAAGGAGATAAGGAAGGAAACTGAATCCTGTTAAAGGGCACAATAGACCATGAAGTAATATCATTACTAAAGAAGTATGCACTAAGTGCTATAGCATCCAAATTCATAGAGGAATAGTTAAGGGAGTTCCAGGAAGAAATAGACAGCAAAACTATACTAATGGGAGGTCTCAATCTCCCCCTCTCTGAACTTGATAAACCTAACCTCAAAATAAACAAGAAAAGGGGGCGGCTAGGTGGCACAGTGAGTAGAGCACCGGCCCTGGAGTCAGGAGGACCTGAGTTCAAATCTGGCCTCAGACACTTAACACAAAAACTAGCCGTGTGACCTTGGGCAAGTCACTTAACCCCAATTGCCCTCCAAAAAAAAAACAAACAAAAAAGAAAGCAAAAAAAATTAAAAAAAATAAACAAACAAGAAAAAAGTTAAGGAGGTGAATAGAATTTTAGAAAAGGGAGATATGGTAGACCTTTAGAGAAAATTGAATGAGGATAGAAAGGAATATACCTTTTTCTCAGCACTACATGACACACAAAAGGTGACCATGTACTAGGGTATAAAAAACCTCACAATCCAATACAGAAAGGCAGGAATATTAAATGCATCCTTTTCAGATCATGATTCAATAAACATTATATGTAATAAAGGAACTTGGAAAGATAAACTAAAAATTAATTGGAAACTAAATAATCTAATCCTAAAGAATGAGTGGGTTAAGCAACAAATCATAGAAACAATCAACAACTTCATTCAAGGGAATTGACAATAATGACACAACATACCCTCACTTATGGGATGTGGTGACGGTGGTTCTTAGGGGAAGTTTTACATCTCTGAATGCTTACATGAATAAAAAAGAGAAAGAGGAGAGCAAAAAAATTGGGCATACAACTAAAAAAAGAACAAATTAAAAATTCCCAATTAAATACCAAATTAGAAAAAACAAAAACAAAAGAAGGGATTAATAAAATAAAATTTAAATTAAGAAAACTATTGAACTAATAAAATTAAAAGTTGGTTTTATGAGAAAAAACAATAAAACTGTTAAACCTTTGGTTAATTTGATTTTTAAAAAAGAAGAAAACCAAGTTGTCAGTATCAAAAATGAAAAGGGTGCATTCACCAGTAATGAAAAAGAAATGAAAACAATAATTAGAAACTATTTTGCCCAACTGTTTGCTGTAAATTTGACAATCTTAATGAAATATATGAATGATTACAAAAATATAAATTGCCCAGATTAACAGAAGAGGAAGTAAAATCTTTAAATAACCCCATTTCCAAACAAGAAACCAAATAAGCCATCAATGAACTCCCTAAGAAAAAATATCCATAGTCAGATGGATTTACAAGCAAATTCTATTAAACATTTAAACAATTCATTCCAATACTATATAAACTATTTGGGAAAATTGGTGAAGAAAGACTCCTACCAAATTCTTTTTATGATACAATATGGTACTGATACACAAACTGAGAAGAGTCAAAACAGAGACACAAAATTATGGACCAATTTCCCTAATGCATATAGATGCAAAAATTTTAAATAAAATATTAGCAAAAAGATTATAGCAACTCATCACAAGAATTATATCCTTTGATCATGTAGATGCCAAGAAGGCAGGGTTGGTTCAATATTAGGAAACCCATCGGCATAAAACTAACAGAAACTATATGATTATCTCACTAGACGCAGAAAAAGCTTTTGACAAAACACAACACCCATTCCTATTAAGAACACTAGAGAGCATAGGAATAAATGGAGTCTTCCTTAAAATGATAAATAGCATCTACCTAAAACCATCAGCAAGCATTATATATATATAATGGAGATAAGCTAGAAGCATTTCCAAAAAGATCAGGGGTAAAACAAGGATGTCCATTATCACCACTTATTCAGTATGGTACTAGAAATGCCAACTTTAGCAATAAGAGAAGAAAAAGGAATTAAAGGAAAAAGAATAGGAATAGAAGAAACTAAGTTATCACTCTTTGCAGAAGATATAATGATATACTTACAGAATCCTAGAGAGTCAAGTGAAAAACTACTTGAAATAATAAGCAACTTTAGCAAACTTAAAGGATATAAAAAAACAACATAAATCCTCACCATTTCTATACATTACTAAGAATGCCAAACATTAAGAGATAGAAAGAGAAATTCCATTTAAAGATACTGAAGACATTATAAAATATTTGGGAGTCTACCTGACAAAACAAACCCAGGAACTGTATGAACACAATTACAAAACGCTTTTCACACAAATAAAGTCAGATCTAAATAATTGGAAAAACCTCAGTTGCTCATGGGTAGGCCAAGCTAACATAATAAAAATAACAATTCTACCTAAATTAATTTACTTATTAATTATCATGCCAATCAAACTACCAAAAATCATTTTATAGAGCTAGAAGAATAACGACAAAATTCATTTGGAAGAACAAAAGGTCTAGAACATCAAGGGAATTAATGAAAAGAAATGCTAGTGAAGGTAGCCAACCCATATCAGATCTTAAATTGTATTATAAAGCAGCAATATTAAAAACTACTTGGTAATAGCTAAGAAACAGAGGGGTAGATCAGTGGAATAGGTTAGGTACACAAGACACAGCAGTCAATGACTACAGTACTCTACCTGTTAATAAACCCAAAGACCCCAGCTTCTGGGATAAGAACTTGCTATCTGACAAAAACTGCTGTGAAAATGAGAAAATAGTATGGCAGAAACTTGGCGTGGACCAACATCTGACACCATATACCAAAATAAAGTCCAGCCTTCTAAATATAAAGGCTAATACTATAAGCAAATTAAAGGGACAAGGAAGAGTTTATCTGTCAGATTCATGGAGAATGGAGGAAGTTATGATCAAACCAGAGATGGTGAACATTACAAAATGGATCATTTTGATTACATTCAGTTGAAAAGTTTTTGCAAAAACAAAGCCAATACAACCAAGATTAGGAGGGTAGCAGAAAACTGGGCAAGAATTTTTACAACCACTGTCTCTGAAAAAGGCCTCTTTTCTAAAATATATAGAGAACCAAGTCAAATATGTAAGAATACAAGTCATTCCCCAATTGATAAATAGTCAAAGGATATGAATAGACAGTTTTCAGAAGAAAAATTAAACCTATCTATAGAAAATGAAAAAATGTTCTAAATCACTATTGATTAGTGAAATGCAAATCAAAACAACTCTGATGTACCACATCACACCAATCGGATTGGCTAACATGGCAAAACAAGAAAATGATAAATGTTGGAGATGTGGGAAAATTCAAACAGTAATTCATTGTTGGTGGAGTTGTGAACTGATCCAACCATTCTGGAGAGCAATTTGGAACTAAACCCAAAGGGCTATAAAAATGTGTATACCTTTTGACCTAATATTATCACTTCTAGGGCTATATTCCAAAGAGATAATAAGAAAAGGACCCACATATACAAAAATATTTATAGCAGCTCTTTTTTTTGGTGGCCAAAAACTGGAAACTGAAGGGATGCCCATCAATTGGGCGATGGCTAAGCAAGTTGTCATATATAAATGTAATGGAATACTATTGTACTATAAGAAATGATGAACTGGAAAATTTCAGAAAAACCTGGAAAGACTTGAATGAACTGATCCTGAATGAAGCAAGCAGAACCAAGAGAACAGTTACAGCCACAGTGTGCAATGACTGACTTTGACAAACTTAGCCCTTCTCAACAATACAAGGATCTAAAACAATTCCAAAAGACTCATGACAGATAATGCCATCCACATCCAGAGAAAGAACTATGGAGTATGAATACAGAGTTAAGCAGACTCTTCTCTTTTTTTTTTTTTGTTTTTCTTTCTCTTGGTTCCTTCCATTCACTCTAATTCTTTTATACAACATGACTAATGAGAAAATAGGTTTAATAGGAATGTATATAGAGAGCCTATATCAGATATCATGTCATGATGGGGGGGGGAATTTTAAACTTATGGGAGTCAATGTTGGAAACTAAAAATAAACTTTCATATATATGTATATATATATGCATATATATATAAATAAAGAAGACTCCATATATGTTTATTTTTAGTTTCCAACTATATATATATATATATATATATATATATATATATATATATACATGTGTAGATAGATAGACAGATAGAGAGAGAGAGACAGATAGACAGATAGAGAGATAGACAGATAAGAAATATCACTCAACATGGTTTTTTCCTTTAGTTTTCCCAATCAAGACTCAATCTTGTGCTTTTTTCTAGACTTTTTTTAGGAGTTCTATTGGAGGAACTCAACTGTACTTCTTCTAGCTACTCTGACATCTTGACTCTCTCTCTATGACCCCTACCCCAACTTCAATTTCTTTCAAATTGTGTTCCTGCTGCATGGTATCCAGGATTTTCACCACTTCAATTGTCTACCTTTTCACAGTGAGTAGTTTGTTGATGTTTTACTTAAAATGCACACCTAGAATTATACTCCAGATTTGGTTTGACTAGGGCAGAATACAGTAGGAATAACACCTTTTCTGTCCTGGACATAAACATCTTAATATAGCCTGGATTTGTATTCACTTTTTTCACTGATCTATCCCATTGCTGCTCCATATTTAATTTGTAATCCACTAAAACACAGAGATCTTTCTAACACAAACTGTCATCGAGCCTCATCTATCCCATAGGATACTTTTGAACTTGATTTTTTGTTTATTGCTTTTTTGGAGGGGGGCAGGCAGGGCAACTAGAGTTAAGTGATTTGGCCAGAGTCACATGGCTGGTAAGTGTTAAGTGTCTGAGGTCACATTTGAACTCAGGTCCTCCTGACTCCATGCCTGGTGCTCTATTCACTGTGCCACCTAGCCACCCCCATTGAAGTTGATTTTTTAAACCTAAAAATCAAAATTTACATTTACATCAATAAAATTTTATTTTATTAAATTCAACTGATTGTTAAAGACTAGATATTTTGTGAACCCTGAATTCATCATCCAATTTATTAACTAATCCTACCAGTTTTGTGTCTTAAAAGGTATACTATAGTAGAAGTAATACCTACCATGGCCCGAAGGTAAGCTAAGCTAGTTAACATTTTTCCCCAGAAGACTGGAAATCTGTTTAAACAAGTAGAGGGTGGTAGTCAGACTCTGGCACTCCACAGAAGTAGCATCATCCATCGGCCCTAATACAAGGTGGTAGTCCTGGCACTGTGGTAGGCCTCAGCATTGGCAGGAATTGGAGAGAGTAATGATGCAAGCATTGGCAGCAGAGTGGTCAGCTACCTAGGCAAACCAGTCTAGTGGATTCTGGCATATGTACAGTAACAAAGCACTCTTTCAGGTAGATGCAGCCCTTCTCATCTCCATAAGGAAATGTACCTGGTCAAGAGGATTTGCTAGATCAGTGTCAGTGTGTCCTGCTTTCCTCACAGAATTAGTCACTTAATTATGAGAATCATTTTGGATCGTTACTCACATGGTGATACCGGGCTTACCATACTAGTTTTTCCTTTCCCTGAGAGCTCTGAATTTTCCCCCTTTGAATAGTCTACGGGATTAACGTGTTAGCTATTGATAGGTCTTCTTGTTAACCTAGGGAATAAAAAGACCAGTCTCCCAGGAGCTAGTGTCCCATGTTGAATGTCCCATTGAGATGTGAGTCACTATATCCATTTGACCCAACACACATTACTAATCAGACACATTTCCATAAGGAGATGATCTATATCTAACTGAACTAGCGTCGTATCTTTGTTGAGTATCCTCTTCATGCTATTGTAAGGCAAATGTTGACTGGTCTATGAGTGTCTCATTTCATCTCACTCCTGAGCATTAACCACCATTCTGATCAGTTAGGCCTGGTCTATAATATATACCACTTATTCTTTATCCAAAATAACTGATAAAATGTTGCATAGAACATAGTCAAGAACAGTTCTCTGATGTACTCACTCCATTAATAATCTCTTTCCAATTTGACATTGAGCCATTAATGACTACTCATTCAGGTGCTTTTGTCTACATTGTCAACTTGGAGAACATGAGAAGACTCTCAAATTCCTAAGTGAGATCTAGGTAAGCTCTATTCCCCTGATCAGACAAGTAACCCTGTCAACAACAGAAATTAGACTAGTCTGGAATAATCTGTTCTTGATGAAGCTATTATGACTTTTTAAGAATCATCATTGTTGTTCAGTCATTTCAGTTATGTCCAACTCTTCATGACCTCCTTAGGGATTTCTTGGCAGAGATACTGGAGTAGTATGCCATTTCCTTATCCAACTCATTTTATAGATGAGGAAATTGAGGCAAATTGGCTAAGTAACTTGCCCAGAATCACACAGCTAGTAAGTATCTGAGACCAGATTTGAACTCTGGAAGATGTCTTCCTGACTCCAGGCTTGACACTCTATCTCTGTCCCACCTAGCTGCCTTTTATGAGATTACCATTTCTCATTCTTAATATCAACAAACCATACCTTTACTAATATGTCCTAGAATTTTACCAGAAATCAAGGTTAAACTCATTAACCTATATATACTTGATAAATTTTATTCTCTTCCAAACTTGAAAATCAGGACATTATTTTCCCTTCTTAGACCTTCAGCATCTTTCTTATTCTCCACAGTTTTTCAGGTATCAGTGACAACGGTTTGATGATGTCATCTGCTAGCTCTTCCTATGTTCTAGAAAGAAGTCCCTCCAGGACCTGTAATTTAAATTCACTGAAGGAAGCTAAGGGCTTGCTCCTTATCACCTTGCCTATCTTGGGTTTCAGTTTTTTGTTTTGTTCTTTTAAGGCCAAGGTCATTCTCCTTGGCCAAAAAAACTAAGCAAAATAAGTAGTTAAGTTCTTTTTCAAGGAAAATATAAACTAATAGGGGGTAAAATCCAAATAACTATTACAAATAGTAGCACTATTTTATATTAATCAGAGTTAATACAAATATTTTAAAAATTAGGCAAACTGATTTGAGAAATGTAATGAGAGATTGTTCTCAGTTGGAAGAATGAAGTACAAAGGATTCATGGAGACAGTGAAATCTGTTTGGAACCTTGAAGAGAGGGAGACACTTCAACAGATGGAGATAAGGGAGGAATTCATCCCAGTTCTGGAAATCGTATGAGTAGGAGCACAAAGAAACATGAAAAGGGAGGCAGAGAATAGGAATCATAGGATTTAGAGCTAATGGGAAGTTGTCTAAGTTTGCTGGAATGCTGAGTATGTGACAGCAAATAGCAGAGATAAGATTGAAAAGGTATGTTAAAATTAAATTGTGGAAGGTCTTGAATGCCAGGATCAGGAATTTATTTTATAATCGCTTGGGAACCCACTAAAGGTTTTTAAGTAGAAGGAGGACATGAAAAAAGTGATAGGTTAGTAAGACCACCTAGGCAGTGGTATGAAGTGGTATTGGCTAGTTAGGAAAAATGCAAGTCTATGATAGTTTAGACAAGTAGAAATGAGCTTTGAAATGGAGAGGCTTTGGTGTATTATGTATTAATAGAGAATATTCTTGTTGTTCAGTCATTTTCATTCGTAACTGACTCTCCCTGACCTCATTTGGGGTTTTCTTGGCAAAGATTCTCAAAGGGTTTACCATTTCCTTCTCCAGCTCATTTTCCAGATGAGAAAACTGAGGCAAACAGGATTAAGTGACTTGTGCAGGGTCACACCAGTAGTAAGTCTCTGAGGCCAGATTTGAACTCTGGAAGAGGAGTCTTCCTGACTCCAGGCTGGGCTGTCTATCCATTGCACCACTGAACTGCCCAGTCGGAGAATGACATGCACTCAAATAATAAGGATAAAAAGGAAAGAGTAATTTAGGTCTTGGAACTGGGAATCAGAAGACCTCAGTTCAAATGCCTGCTTCACTGTTTGCTAGCTTTGTAACTTTAGGCAAATGATTTCATCTCTCTGAATGCCCCAGTTTCTTCATCTGTAAAATGAATGGGATATAGGCTCTATAAAAGTTCTTGGTACCTCTTTAATTATTTGTGGGCTACAATCAGTCCTTTGCATCTTGTTAAATTGTCTTTGTGGTGAAGCAACAGTGCAAATTATTTATTTTTTAAAATATAATGAATTCACTGGATTTAGGTGCTATCTGTAACTCCATGGGGTGGGGGTGGGGTATAAAAATAAGTGGGAAAGAGGGGAATAAAATCAAGACAGTGCCAAGAAAGGATCTATAGGAATTGATGATTACAAGGCAATAGGGGGATATCAGTAAGGGAGAGAGAGAAAAGCCCAAGATGACCTTGAAACTTCAGATCTATATGACCTGATGTTCCCAAATCTTCAACTTTATAGGTCACAACATCAGAGTCACTCACTATTTGAAACCTGAACTTAGCCTAGCATTTAGTCCACACCATGGCTCTAATCTGCCTTTATAGCTTTATTTCATATGACTCTCCTTCCCAAAGTCCACATTCTAAACAAACTAGACTAACAGCTGGGCCCTGGTCTTTTATTTTTTTTAACCTTTCTTGCCTCTTTGCATTCACATGGGCCATCCTCCATTCCTGGACCTCTATGTCTGTGTATGCTGAAATCTTGCCCTTTTAAAGGATATTAAGGGATCCTTTCCCTTTGATGCCCTTCCTGGTCCCCTTGAGTTTCAAACTGAAAATAACACCACCCTCCTTAATTATTTTGTTTTTGGTAGCATTTTCTCTGGATCTCTCCTTTGATCTTGTACCACTTTAGCTTGAACTATGCCCATTTATGTATGTTATATTGCTCTTTTCCCATTAGTTTGGAAGTTCCAAGAAGGAGGAATTCTATTGTTTTTCACCTTTTAATCTGTAGCACCTAGTAGAGCACCTCCTACACAAGAGGCATAGTGCTAGGTAGAGGGACTCAGCCCTACCATTGTTGTAGAGAACCTGCTCTACCAACACAGGTTAGCACCTAATAATATCTTTAGAGAGTTGGCAAAAATAACACTAAGAGGTTAAATAGGCAGCTTGTACTTGTCAGAGGCAGGACGTGATCCAAAATTTTGCTGACTCTGAGACCAGCTGTCTATTCGGTACACCATGAGCCACCACCAGGACATATGAAGTCCTTAATAAATATCTGTTGAATTTAAAATGGAGTCCTAAATAGATGTTGAGAGTAGAGATATAGATTTGGACGCTTATTTCCATAGATGTGGTCATCGAGATTCTGGGAATTATTGAAGAGACAGACAGACACTTGGGGACAAGCATGCTTAAGCAATGGAAAGCAATGGAAAGGGTCTGAGATACAGCAAACAGAAAGGCATAGTAGGGGAATGACAAAAATTTAGCTCCAGATAGCCAAAGAAAGAGAAAGCCTTAATAAGGAATGGGCAAACAATGTCAAATAATACAGTGCCAGGTAGCATTAGAACAGACAAAAAAGCCAATGAATTTGGGAGATCATATATGACTATAATGTATAGAGGATTAGTATTAAGTAAACTCATAGTAGAAGGTCTCAACATTTACAATACAGCCCAAGACACAATTATGTTGAACAACAAGAAGAGTATGAGGGCAGAATTGGAGGCTTGGGAGGAGGAAGAGGTTTGGAACATGTGTTGTCAGGAGTGTGATAGAAAATGAATATAAGATAAAGGACCAGTTGGTATTAGACGGTGTAAACTTGTAATGGACCCAGTCATTTTGGCTTTATTTTTTCTCATAGTATTTAGCTGATCAGACATAGAGGTAGAAGAAATGGATGATAGGAGTAATCCAGGTGTTATGATGGGCAAGAGCTGTGAAAATTCAAAAGCAGAGAAGGCATTACTGTAAATGATTGATCACAAAGTCAAAACTAAGAAGTGAGGAAGGTGAGATTGGCACAGGTTATAGCCTGGGAAAACAAGGAGGAATAAAAGGCCACAGTGAAGGATGAAGAATAAATTTTCAAGGAAGATTACAGTGTGAAAGATGAAAGAGCAGACAGATAAAAGATAAAATAAAAGATTGTGGTGAGAGAGAAAATTTCAGGGGTTTCAGTTTGAGTAGTCAAACAGGTTTCAGAGATGGTGAAGCTTTAAGTTTTTACCATCTTGGTAGGTGGCTGAATTCTAGAGAAGTCAGAGATTATACCTGAAAGACATGTCAAAGGTAAGGAATTTACCTAAAGAGTCGATTACTGCTGAAGGACTTAGAATCTGTGGAATGAAAGGAATAGCAACTCTGGATTCCAAGTGGAAGAGGTGGAATTCATTGGATAAGGAAACAAGGATAAAACACTTCATATTCACATGCACGTATCTGTAACAGCTTAACAAAAATCTCTATTAAGAAGTTTGCTATGTCGCCTTCATTATCTTAGAAGATAAATCATTTCTTAATAGATAGCCTCCTCCTGGTAACCACAAAGTCAGTATACACAATGAAAGAGCTTGTTTAGAGCTTCATTGTGACATATCCTATCAATAATAGCTAGGAATGGGGAGTCAAATGATTCATTTTCCCTTTCTTTTTTCCTCTTCATAGAGAGCGGATACATATATGTCAACATCATTGACCATCTCCATTTAGGAACTTGCTTGAAGGAAAAAATATTGGCTCTGTAAAGAAATTTTCTTACAGTATTCTCCTGGAGTAGGTGACAGAAATCCTCAGTAATAGCAGCAAGGATATTCTGAGTGTAGAGTCATGATTAGAAAATAGGCCCTTCAAAGTTCTAATTCTACACCACTGAATTCACTGTGTGAGCTTGAACTGGTTATTTCAGCTGTGCTATCTGACGACTTCAGTAATTCCTCGCTTCCCCCATTACAAAGCACTCACTGTATGACCCTGAGCAAACCACTCACCTCCATGGCCCTCAGTTTCTTCATCAATAACGTGAGCAGTTGCACAAGATAAAAATATCCAGGGTAGTTGAACAGTGGAAGTATCAATGAGCAGCTATTCAAAGTAGACTTGAGGAATAAACCAACCTTTTTCACACTCCAAGGTTACCTGCCAACAACAGAGAAAAGAAAGGATCGTGAACTCTGGGGGGCAGAGCCAAGATGGCGGTGTAGAAGGAGCAAGCTTCCACAGCTCCCACACAGCCACCCTAAACACCCATAAAATATGACTCTGAACAAATTCTAGAGCTCTCAAACTCACAAAAATTCAGAAAACACATCTCTCGCTGAAGGAAGTTCGGCAGCAGGGGATCATCCCAGGCAGGCTGGGAGCTGAGGCCAGCCCAGCCTGAAACTGAAACCACAGCCAGGCCCCAGGGCGGTTGGGAGAAGCTGCAGCATGAGTCTACATCAGAGAAAATCTACTGCACCTGGAGGAATCTTCACTATCTACTAAGCCAGGATTAGAGAAGGTCAGTGAAAGTAAGTGAAGCTTTCAAGCTAAATTTGGGGGAGGAAAAGCAGTTTGGCCAATTTACCCCCAGGGCAAGAAAGCAGCAGGGGTAGGGCAGGAACTGCTGTAACCAGCAGCTGCCCCCACTGGGCTGCTTGAGAGCCCCTGGCCTGCGGACCATGCAGGGGGGCTGAGACGTTTGATCAGGGCCAAGTGCTCTTGTGTTGAGCTGCCTGGATTTGGATTGTGGTCTTGGGTGGTGGTCCTGCAGTGCACTTTCAGCAAGCCAAAGCTGGGGGGGGTGCTGCAACACCCCCCTAATAGCTCCAGCAGCTGGGAAAATCCCAGAGATTTGGAACAGAGCTTTCCCCTCCCCCACCCGTGGAAGCAGAGTTCCACAAAGCTAAATTAATTGACTGGCCAACATGAGGAAAAGGAAGCAAAATAAGAACAGCAATAAAACTCTAGAATCCTTTTTGTGTGGACAAAAAGGATCAAAGCATGGAACGGGAGGAAGACAACACATTCAGAACTCCCACACCAAATGCTTCCAAGACGCTTGAAGAATGCCTAGAAGCTATACATCAACTGAAAAAGGACTTTGAAAAACAAATAAAAGAAGTGGAGGAAGAATTGGGAAGAAAAATGGGAATGATGCAAGAAAATCATGAAAAGAGAATCAACAACCTGACTGAAGAAAACAACACTTTAAAG
>JAQQSW010003736.1:0-14619 GCA_028646575.1 Pseudocheirus occidentalis | reverse complement strand
TAGATCCTGGGTTATCCTGATTGTGTTTCCACAGTATTCAAATTGTTTCTTCTTGGCAACTTGTAATATTTGCTCCTTGATCTGGGAACTCCAGAACCTGGCTATAATGTTCCTTGGAGTTTTCTTTTTGGGATCTTTTTCAAGAGGTGATCAGTGAATTCTTTCATCTTCTATTTTGCCCTCTGGTTCTAAAATATCAGGGCAATTTTCCTTGAGAGTTTCTTGAAGGATGCTTTCTAGATTCTTTTTTTGATCATGGTTTTAAGGTAGACCAATAATTTTAAAATTGTCTCTCCTGGATCCTGATTTTTCAGGTCAGTATTTTTTTCAATGAGATATTTCACATTGCCTTCTATTTTTTCATTTGTTTTGATCTGTTTAATAGTATCTTGATTTCTCATAAAGTCACTTGCTTCCATTTGCTCCACTCTAATTCTGAAGGAATTATTCTCTTCAGTGAGCTTTTGAGATTCTTTTTCCATCTGGCAAATTTGACTTTTTAAGGCAATCTTCTCCTCATTGGCTTTCTGGGCCTCTTTTGCCATATGAGTTAGTGTATTTTTCAAGGTGTTATTTTCTTCAATCGGGTTGTTGACTCTCTTATCATGATTTTCTTGCATCATTCTCATTTCTCTCCCAATTTTTCCTCCACTTCTCTTATTTGGTTTTCAAAATCCTTCTTAAGCTCCCCTATGGCTTGTAATCAGTCTACATTTTTCTTGGAAGCTTTTGGTGCAGGAGTTTGTGTTGTCTTCCTGTCATTCCATGCTTTGATCCTTTTTGTTCCCCAAAAAGGAATCTAAGGCTGGATAGCTGAGCTTTCTTTGCTTCCTTTGCCTGCTCCTGTTGCCAGTCAGTTACTTGACTTTTGGGCTCAGTAGAACTCTGTTTTCAGAGGGGAGAACTCTGTCTCAAATTGTTGAGGTTTTTGCAGCTGCTGGAACTATTAGGAGGCTGTCTCTACAGCTCACTGGTCATGCACCTCAGGACCACCACCCAAGACCATGATCCAGATCCAGGCAGCTCAAGGCAAGAGCACTTAGCCTCTGAATCCTTGCTTGGCCCCCCTTCAATCTCCAGGCTGGGAACTTCTAAAGCAGCCATATGGAGGTGGCTGCAGGGCTACCCGTTCAGACTGCTTCTAGCTCTGAAGGCAGAGGCCAGACCTTCTCCCCCAAATTTAGCTGAGTTCCATTGACCTTTTTTCTTTGTCCTTGGCTCTTTTGGGGTGGTAATTCTGAAAACCACCACAGCTGCCAGTGGTGATCCACTCTCCTGAAAGATCTAGCCATGGCTTCTCCTGGACGTCCTGGGGCTAAAACTGCATGGGGTTGGGCTCTGCTCCCAACACAGTGTGATGAGCCCTTTCTGTCCATCTGCTCGGCTGCCTTCAGTGGGAGCCTTGTTTCTCTGCCATTTATAAGTTCTGGAGCTCTAAAATTTGTTTAGAGTCATATTTTTTAGGTATTTGAGGTGGTTATGGGGGGAGCTGTGGAGTTTTCCTGCTTCTATGCCACCATCTTGACTCCGCTCCCCGATATGATATCTCTTTCAATAATGAGTTTTTTGGAGTTGTCTTATAACTTTACATTGCTGAGAAGAGCCCAGTCTATTGAGGTTAGTCATCACACATACATCGTATTTGTGATCGTGTTGATTGTGTGCAAATTTCTCCTGGTTCTGTTCTTCTCACTCGGCATCAGTTTATATGTCTCTCCAGGTTGTTATGAAGTCCATCTTATAGCACAGTAGTATTCCATTTCATTCATATACCACAACTTGTTCAGCCATTCCTCAATTGATGGGCATCCCCTTGTTTGCCAGTTCTTTGCCACCACAAAAAGAGCTGCTATAAATATTTTTGTACATACAGGTTCTCTTCCCACTTCTCTGATCTCTTTGGGATATAACCCTAGAAGTGGTATTTCTGGGTCAAAGGTTATGCCATTATTTATAGCCCTTTGGGCATAGTCAAGATTGTTCTCCAAAATGGCTGGATCAGTTCACAACTCTACCAACAATGCATCAGCATTCCACTTTTTCCACATACTCTCTAGTATTTATCATTTTCCTATTTTTTCATCTTATCCAATCTGCCTGGCGAGATGTGGTACCTTAGCGTTGTTTTGATTTGCATTTCTCTAATCACTAGCGATTTGGAATATTTTTTTCATATGCTTATAGATATCTTTAATTTCATCTTCTGTAAACTGCCTGCTCATATCCTTTGACCATTTATCAATTGGGGAGTGGCTTATATTCTTATAAATTTGACTTAATTCTTTGTATATTTTAGAAATGAGGCCTTTATCACATATACTAGTTGTGAAACTTCTTTCCCAATTTTCCACTTCCCTTTTAATCTTGGTAACATTGGCTTTGTTTGTACAGAAGCTTTTCAATTTAATATTATTAAAATTATCCATTTTGCATTTTGTAATGCTCTCTAACTCTTGTTTCATCATGAAGTCTTCCCCTCTCCATAGATCTGACAGGTAAACTATCCCTTGCTCTCCCATATTGCTTACACTATTAGCCTTTATACCTAATTCATGCACCAATTTCTACTTTATTTTGGTATATGGTGTTAGATATTGGTGTATGCCTAATTTCTGCCATACTATGTTCCAGTTTTCCCAGCAGATTTTTGTCAGATAGTGTGTTCTTATCCTAAAAACTGGGGTTTTTGGGTTCATCAAATAGTGGATTACTATAGTCATTGGCTGCAAGACAAGATCTTTTCAAGAAAACTAGAGATATCAAGGGAAAGTTTCATGCAAAAATGGGCACCATAAAAGACAAAAATGGTAGGGACTTAACAGAAATAGAAGAGATCAAAAAGAGGTGACAAGAATATACAGAACTATACATAAATAATACCAATAACCACTATGATATAGTTAATGATTTAGAGTCAGGCATTTTGGAGAATGAAGGCAAGTGGTCTTAGGAAGCATTGTTAATAATAAGACTAGCAGTGATGCAATGGAATTCCAGGTGAACTATTTGCAATCCTAAAAGATTATGCTATTAAAGTGCTGCACTCAATATTTGGAAATTTGGAAAACTCAATATTGATCACTGGATTGGAAAAGATCAATTTACATCTCAGTCCTAAAGAAGGGTAATGCCAAAGAATGTTCAAGTTACTGAATTACTGCTTTCATTTTTACATACCATCTTATGCTTAAGAGTCTGTGAACTAGCTTCAGCAATATGTGAACCAACAATTACCAAAAGTGAAGGCTGTCTTTGAAGAGACAGAGGAACTAGAGACTGTAAGTGTTAGAGTATGGGAAAAACTAAACACCACCATATCAATGCTTTCAAATATGGTTCTGCAGAATCTGTTTGACAGTCCTTTAGACAGCAAGGAGATCAAATTAGTCATTACTTAACGAAATTAATTCAAACTATTCATTGGAAGGTCAATGAAGCTGAAGCTTAAATACATTGGTTACATAATGAGAAGATGGAACTCTTTGGAAAAGACCCTTGAGAAGGATTGAAGGCAAAAGGCAAAAGGAATAGGAGAGAGTGAGCTGGATAGATATTGTCATGGATTATGACAGAAAAGCCAAAATCATGACTTTGGACAAATGTCAGGAGATAGAGGAGGATAGAAGGGCCTGGTGTCCTGTGGTCCACAGGGTCACAAAGAGTCAGATATTAGTGAACAACTGAATAACTACAATGACAACAATTGCAACAACTTGTTTCATGGATTGCCAGGGCCAAAGAATTCATCAGGAAGCCCCCAGGTCATTTTATGGTACAGTGGAAAATGAATCTTTTCATTGATGTCCAGTAGGGCAATCTTAGTAAGCTAACCTGCACCCCTCTCCCAACTTGAAAAAAAAGCACAAAATTTTGCTTAAGATGGAAAGACAATAAAAACTCAATAGTTCATGAATAATGAGCAAGGGTAGGCTGATAAGTGTTTAACAAATGAATGTCTCCTCCACCCAATGTATTCAGTACACACTTTAAAGTTTAATCAACATTATTAACCTTTTCTCTATCACTTACTTAAGTCTAGAAAATCAGTGAAAGAATAAATCAAACTCTGATTTGTGACATTTATCATTTTATGGTATGCAAATGTCTATAATGAAAATTTGACAATCAGTTATCTTGAGTTGGTTCCAGCATACCCTTGATTTCTTGGTTTATAAACATACAACACCAATACAAGTTGAGATTATCACTCTTAATAGTAACCTTAGAAATATGCTAGGCTTTTATATAAATCCTTCATAAAACACACTGACTCTTTACTCTGGTTTATTGTTATTATTAAATTTTTATTATTTAAAGTTTTATTGATGCCTTTGGTTTTTTATGCTGCAGTCATTTCTTATTATCTTTTTCACCCTCCTCACCCCCTCATCCTCCACCATAAAACTCTCTCTTGTCACAAAGAAAAAAAATAAACAAAACCAACCAACCATGAAAATATGTTTGTTACTGCCTGCATTTGGCACTTGTAACCACAAGTGGAAGGAGGAGTGCTTAATTTGTCTTCAAAAACCAATGTATTAGATATTCAATAATAATTTGATAAACACTTATTAAGCACCTACTATGTGCAGGCATAGCAGATAGAGTATTGGGGCAGGAGTCATCTTTGTGAATTCAAATCTGGACCCTGCTAGCTGTATGACCCTGGGCAAGTCACTATACCTTGTTGGCCTCAGTTTCCTCATCTATAAAATGAAGTAGAGAAGGAAATTTTAAACCACTTCTATGTATTTCCAATAAAACCCCAAAAGGGGTCATGAAAAGTTGGATATGATCAAAATGATTGAACAACAACAGCTTGTGCTAGGCACTGTGCTAAGCACTGGGAATACAAGTAAGAAAAATACAGTCCCTGCCCTCAGGCAACTTACAATCTAGTGGAGGAAGAGACAGGAGACCTGCTGGGAGGTACTCAGTGAGAAGCAGTTGAATCTTGTTCTGTGGAGCTGAATCCAGAGAGATCAGCAGAAGCAAAGTCTTTAATCTGAGTTTAGCTGTCATTAATGTTGTTTTCAGTGATATTGTGGGAGTAATTTTGCATACTGTTTTTCTAATTCCATTTTCTTATCTCTGTATATGAGTCTGCAATGTTTTTCTCAGCTTCTAATAGTTATTTCTTACACTATAACAAAATTCCAAAACATTCATATGTTTATTCAGCCATATTCCCCCCCCAACTAAAAGTGCTTTTATGAATATTTTGGTATATATGTGACTTTTGTTAGTGTTTTTTAAAATTTCCTTGAAGTACATGCCTAATAATGGGGTAGCTAAGTTATAGAGTGTAAGTACTTAATGATTTTTCAGATATAATTCCAAATTGCTTTCCAGAGTAATTCAATCAGTCCACAGTTCAGTGAAGAGGATGTAAATGCTCCTATCTTCCCACAGATTGTACAATCTATTTCTCTTTTTTATTGTATAAAATGCAATCATGACCCTGATGCTCATCCTCTACTCCCCAGGCATTCTCTCTTCCTGGTTTGTTCACCCTACCTATACTCACTCCAGCAGTTTAGAAGTGGTTTCTCAGAGAAATAGTCATACTTCTACAACACACCACTCTCTCAAGATTCTAGGTGTTGGGGGAAAATACATACCTAAACTCTTAATGTAGCTCCTGAGCCCCCATCAGTGTGCTTCCCAATTACACCAATCAGTTAAAATAACATCACAAGCTCTTAAATATGAAACATTTACTGAGAGGAAGTCATTGTAATGGCAAGCAAAGGAGTACTTAGCACCTTGTTTCACTTATTCAAGTATTTAACACTTTGTTTCAGTTCTTCAATTGCCTTTGAGTTCTGCCTATGATTTGAAGGTGGAAGGAACTTTCTGATACAACAGGAATGATGGAACAGGAAGAAGAGCCACCATATAAAAGCAGGAGAACAAGCTGGGACTGAGCAGAGCTGGGAGGAAGCATGGCTGTGGTGCTGGCACGATGTCTGCCTCTGTTGATATTACTTTGTCAGACCTGTCTGCTGATAGAGGATGTTGGTGTTGTTACAGAAGCCCTGGGACCTTACTGCTGGTTTAGAAACCCTGAAAGAGGATTTTCTTGTTGTTTGTTTACAGAAGTCCTGAAGGAGGGGTTTACTGATGTTTTGAGAGGCCCTGGGACTTTACCGATGACTTGTGTTGATTTCTCAGACCCTGTTTGTGGATCTGTGTTGATTTCACAGGCAGAAAGTAAATTGATAATGGTGCTGGCAATGTGTATGAATGTTGTTGTGGCTCTGTCAAACTTTGTCTTCCCAGAAACAGAAACTGCAAGGGGCTTGATGTGGACTTGTCACTGTGAGCATCAGTATGGAACAGGAACCAGACAAGGAACTAGACAAGGAACTGGACAAGGAACTGAGAGCTTCCTACCTGTGAATCCAGGTGAAAGATGGGTGAATTCAGGCAAGAGCTGGGAGCATGGAAGAGGAACCATGGAATTTGGGAGCCAGCCTTGAGCCAAGATGAAAGGACCTTTCCTTGGGTACTTAGTGTTGACTGATAAGATCATGATTTACTGTGACCTGGGAGGGGGTGAACTTTGTACTTTGTACCCCTTAAGGATGATTGAGTTAAGGATGATTGGAAGCTAGTCTCCAGAATGAAGACTTTCTGACTGAAAAGATGTAACCTAGGGGTGGGAGACCTTTGTACTTTGTATCCCTTAAGGAGGATTGCTCCTTAAGAATGATTGAGTTAAGGATTTTCTGAATGATATCTTTTGTTTAAAACTATGTGGCCACTTTAGTGATAAGTTGTTATGTTATATAATTGTGAATGCTGTACTTTGGTTTCTGTGAATGTTTTGCTTTAGTTTACTGCTGAATAAATAGGGAGTT
This sequence comes from Pseudocheirus occidentalis, assembly GCA_028646575.1. Taxonomy (NCBI): domain Eukaryota; kingdom Metazoa; phylum Chordata; class Mammalia; order Diprotodontia; family Pseudocheiridae; genus Pseudocheirus; species Pseudocheirus occidentalis. The sequence continues at coordinate 7,756 of JAQQSW010003736.1, read as the reverse complement.
CACTATACTATGTGATCAGAACCTTAGAGTTATTCACAGCAGCAGTTCTCTGGAAAGCTGCTTGTGCTTGGTTTTAGTCATATAATAATCATAATACAAAATCGACTAAATAATAAGTAAAATCAGAAATAATAAAAATATAACAGTACACTCATAATTTAGATTATATTTTCCTATAAATGTACAAAGGGTCTATGGGGAACAGTGGGTCCACACTCTTCACAAATCAGGAATGAATGAGGAAGTGAGGAAACCCATTGTAGCTAACAACCTTGAATTTCAGGCCTTGATGTCTTTTGTCTCTTTAGGAAAAATTTACATTATACAGAGCCATTTTTCTTCCATCTGTCCCCTTTTAGACAACACCACTCTCCTGGGCAAAGCTGCCTCTCTTTTACTCTGCAAGGTGATAAAACAATGACAAACTCTTTTCACTCATGTCCACCTTTAACAAAGTGCTAAGAAAAATGTTGCATTCTTTCATTGACAAGTAATTCCCTTAACTGGAACTGCCAAGTGCTTCAGCTATGTAAATAGCAGGGGATCTGATTTATTCAATCAGTCACAAACCTCTTCAAACAGAAAAGCCCAATTCACAGCAAAACAGGTGCTAAGTCTGACTTTCTCCTTCTCAAACATGAATGAGAAGTAAAGAGCAACACAGGGAACCCTCAGAAGCTTCTATTTTGTCAGCTCTAGACTAGTAGACCTACAGACAATAATGCCTGAGATGAGGGATGAGGTCAGGATGGATAGAACGCTGTGCAGTCATCAAATACAATGAATTCATCATATAGTTGGGTAGCCTGGCATACAGGAATGATACCCACTGGAGAGCCCCGACACATGTCAAAATATGGACCACACATCTGAGGTGGAACAATTACTCTTGTGATATGGAAATATAAAGAGAAGCACAGAAGAATATATCTGAAGGAGAAGTTCAACACTGGGATTCTTGAATTCCAGGAAAAGTCCTGGATCAAGGGCATAGAGATCATAACATATTGATATCCATACACTGTCATCTGGAAGACTGTGGAGGAAAAGGCCACACATGGACTGAATTTAGTCAAGAAAAGAATGAGATCTTGATACTTCAGAGCCTGACAGGACCAATTTCAGAAAAGAAAACAAGACCAGGGAAAAAGGTCACCCTAGTCTCCAAAGCATTGACAATGACCTTATTAGTGATTTCTATTGACTTTTTTTTCTACCTGGTCTCATAGGACCTTGAACATAAATGTGTATAAAAAAGACAACGTGGATTGTATTGCTATCCTGGACAGTGGAGTCAAAATGACCATTGTATTCCAATATGTGTATGGAATGAAAGACATTTAAAGAAAATATTTAACTCCTTGTGGGTTTTGGCATTGGACGTCTGAGTAACAAAAACTATCCATACTTGGTATACTTGGTATAAGTGACCTCACAATTTCCTGAAAACATTTCTAGTGTCAACAAAGTAATTGACATTCTGACTCTGATTTATTCAGACCTTTTAGGTAGCAATAGAATGCCAGAACTAATTAGAACCAATTAGAGTCTGTTCAGATTGGGAGACAAATTTTACAAACAACAAGCTGGGACAATACCTACAAGCTTTAACCATTAATGCTGCTTGCATGGAGGCGTGCAGGAAGGTACAGTGAGATGGTGACAATGATCATCATAAGGACATACTTTACTCTTGTTCTACTGAAAGGGAGTCTTAGATATTTTACTTTGGGAATTCTTTGGTGCTGGAAGAATGGAAGGAATGGCAAGAAAGAAGCATGGCAAGAGGATAGGTGTGTTCTTACTGTGTCAGTGGCATATGAGATCAGCACAGGGAATAACCCACAAAATTCAGTTTTCTGATTCATGTCCATTTTGGGAAAGAACTAAAAACAACTCTTTCAGTGATGGGTGACCTCAGGGAACATCTCAAGAACCTTATAGTAAATGGAATTTTCACAGAATTTTATAGCCCCCAATACATCACCCATAGTTTCAAAGAAGAAGAATGGAAAGATAAATGTATGTACTGGACTTTGAACAAGAGAATCAAAGTGAACCAATACAACATGCCAAAGGTTCAAGAAGGTCTTAATTGTCTATTAGGCAGCCAATGGTTTTCTATGTCAGATCAGATTTGCACAGTGGCTATTATCAATTTTCTATGGCAGAAGAAAATAAAGACTGCTTTTATCTGTCTAGCTAGAGTTTTACCATTTTGAGCATGTGCCCTTGCACATCTTAGGACACCTTCCAACTTCCAAAGATGGAGAAGTTAATGGAAAAAGTAACTGGTTACATGAATTATCTGCAAATATTGGTGTACCTAGATGACATCACTGTCTTTGAGAAGACCCTGCAAGAACAGGAGGAGAGATTGATGAAAGTGTTGGATCAACTAGAGGAAAATGTCCTGAAACTTCACCTGATCAACGTCAGTTTTGTAGAACCTTTGTCAACTGTGTTGGTCACATTGTGTAATAACAGGGTGTGAGCACTGAGTCTAAGAAGATGGCAGCATTACTGACTTGACCACAGTCAATGACTTTTTAAGATGCGAGTATTTTGAAAAACATGTAGTGGTTACTGTTGAAAATTTGTTAAAGACTATGATGCTATTGGTAAACCACTGAATGATCTCTCTGGAATAGATACCATAAAAGAGAAGCAGAAGCAGAAAGACAAGAAGCACAAAGATGTTTTGATTAAGAAAGCCCTTTGGGGATTTTGGACAGATGTGTGAACAAACATTTAAAGTTTTGGCCAACTGCCTTATACATGCATCAGGATCAGAAGGAAGGAACCAAGCCTTTTAAAAGTATTATTATGCTTCAGGTTCTGTGCTTAAAAGTACTTAACAGATAGTATTTCATTTGATCCTCATAACAAGTCTGGGAAGCAAGTGCTACAATTTACTCTATTTTACAGCTGAGGAAACTGAGGCAGACAGAGATTGACTTGCTTATGATAACACAGCTACTAAGTGTATTGGTATATGCTGATTCAAGGGAGCTTCTCGTCCTGCATATAGATTGGTATGCTAGAGATATGGTAAGTTGGGGGTCTTGAAAGCAATCTCATAGCAAGGGAGCAATGGTCATATGAAACCAGTGGCATTTACTAGGAGTTTTAGCAGTAGTGAAACACCACAAATTAGAGTTTCTGGCTTTGTTTTTTGGAGCTCTTTTTTTTGTTCAGTTGTTTTTATTTGGGTGATTTTTTTTCAGCACTGCCAATGCTCATTTTTTTTTTGGATTGGATCATTTATCCACTTGAAGATATCTCTTAGGATACTGCATGTGCACATCTCTGTGTGTTTTAATTCCATTTCCTGCTGGTATTTTATCTGATTCCACGATTCAGTTGCTCTCCAGCATTTTGTAATTGTGTTGGCACTCTTTATTTACTCATTTAAATTAATTTTCCCCCTTTTTTCTCCATCTTCTCTTTAATGTTGCTTTCTTTCTTTTTTTGGATTTGTGCTTAGCATGTAACTAGCCTGCTTCCTTCAATTTTCTTATTCCATCCTCTTGGATCAGTCTCCCACAAATTTCATCTTAAAATGGCACCTTTAGCTATGTAGCTCTCCTCCCCATAGAGTGAGAAGTCTCAGTTTTTTCCCTCTGCAGGAGTGCTCAATGCTGGCAAATTGTGCTGGTGGCATGCTTGTTTCACAAGCTCCACATGCTGTGAACCTACCTGCCCCACCAGGACTAACTTCACCTAAATAGTGGGGAAAATACCAGGCTAACAATGGTAGCTCATGCTTCCAGTGATCAAAGCAGAATGGAACTTTTTAAAGGATATAATCCTAGAAGATGAATTGGTTTGTATTGGTTGCTGCTGCATATTCTGTGATCCTCAACACAAATCAGGAATTACCAAGCAATCCTCCATGAATCTGTGTATCTTCTCTGAATTTGGTGTTATCAGTCCTGGGTTCTAGAATATGTGCTGCCATTCCCTTCTGTAATCCTGGGCAATTCACTTTGACTTTTTGGGTTTCATTTTCCAAATCTGTATAATGAGAGAATTGGGCTATATGATCTCTAAGGCTCCTTTCGGCTTTAATGTTAAGATCCTAGGTCCCTAAGATCCTATGATGGTATTTTTAATTAAAGTTGTTTCTGTGCATAATGCAGAAGTATGGAATAGGGGAGAGAGACTGGGCCTCTGAGTTGGGAAGATCTGGGTTTGAGTTATGTCCAAGCATATACTGGCTATTTGAAACACAACCTTTCAGCATCCTTAGGCAACTCTTTAAGACTATATGTTGTAAAACAAATGCTGATCTGCATTGGTAGAGGTGAACAGCTAGGTGGTGCAGTAGACAAGAGTGTCTGTCCTAGAGTTAGAATCATCTTGAGGTCAAATCTGACCTCAGACACTTACTAGCTGAGCAAGATACTTAACCCTGTTTGCCTGTTTCTTCATCTGTAAAATGAACTGGAGAAGGAAATGGCAAATCACTTCAGTATCTTTGCCAAGAAAATCCCAAGTGGAGTCACAAAGATATGGGCATGATTGAAATGGCTGAACAATAACAATAAATTGGTAGAGATCATTTTCTCACCGGAAGTTCCATACTTTGATAAAATTGCAGGAACAGAAAAAAATGTCTACAGATTTATGATAGTGAGCAGATTAATTCATCTACTGGTGCTGCTAACATACTAATCATAATTACAAATGCTTACATTTCTATAGCTCTTTACAGTTTCTTTCCAATCACCTTTTGCGGTAGATAGCATAGATAGCATTTTCCCATTTTAAATATGAGGAAACTGAAATTCTGACAGGCTTAGGGTTTTGTTCATGTTCACATAGATAGTGTCTGAGACAGGCCTTGAAATCAGATATTTTGGGGGTGAGTCTAATACTCTTTCCAGTATTCTAAATATGGTTTAATATAGGTCATTCCTACTTTAATGGACTTTGTGACCATACTTAATAAATCACTTAATATTTTTTAATAGCTTATTTTCCAAGGGTAGCTAGGTGTTGCAGTGGATAGAGTACTGGACCTAAAGTCAGGAAGACTCATTTTTCAGAGTTCAAATTTGGCTTCAGACACTTAATAGCTGTCTATTAAAAGACAGCTTAATTAAGTCACTTAATAGCTGACACTGGGCAAGTCACTTAACCTTGTTTGCCTCAGTTCCTTATCTATAAAATAAGCTGGAGAAAGAAATGGCAAACCACTCCAGCATTTTTGCTAAGAAAATCCCAAGGTGGGGTCACAAAAAATCGGACATGACTAAAACAACTGAATGATAACATTTCACAAGGACATTGTTAAAAAGAGGAAATGTTTGAGAAAAGCCAAGGTGAGGTGAGTTAGCATCCATTACAAATAGTTGTAGGAACCCAAAGGCATATGTATTCAGTCTTCTCATAAGGAACTGCACAAAGGAATTGGTATAAACATGATGCTGAACTACTTTCCAAACTTCCGACTGTGCCATCCCAATTCTGTAAAATTATTTTGATTCTTCTATTCTGAATGCTCCATTTGACCATTTCCTGGTAGAGAGTAATAGTTAAAACATATTTAGGATCATTAACCAAGGTATGGGGACTATTCTGTTACTCTTTGAAAAGGAAAATGAGAAGAAAAATGATCTTTTTCACATGATTATTTTTACCTATCCATTCTAATAATCAGAATTCATCTTACTGCACATTTATTGCAGCTTTTCCCCCTCTCTATAAATAGTCACTTGACAGCCCTACTATAGATTTCTTGGAATGAGCTGTATCTTCCAACTTTGTCCATATTGGAAATCAGAGCAGAGCTTTCTAAACCATCATAGGAAATAACTCAGTGATATTCTCTTTAAAAATATAATTTGCATTTACTTTTTCATGGAATCTTCATTTGTTGATTAGAATTTTGTTTATGTATTTGGGTTTAAAAGTTCTTCTTACGTAACTCATATACTAAGAGCAACAAATAATTCTGGAGCTCTTGCTAATTTATCCCATTCTGTTAATTCTTTTGTCTTCCCCAAATGAAATGTGATTTGACTGATGCAGTTCATTCAAGCAAGACATAAAGAAACAAATCGGAAGAGAAAAATGTAGCCTATTTTATAGCTTTTCGGATTAAATTAATAAATACAAAACCCCTCCTCTTCTAACCAAAGGGAGCTTAATACATTAAGAAAGTGTGCTGGAGGAGATAAAATTTAATTTTATGTCTATTTAATGTGAAGGTTCTATTGTAAGTAGTTATTAATATCAATTCCCCAAAGAATTGGGGAGGGGAGTAATTATGCATATTTTTAAATAGGAAGGTTGCTTCAGAAGTTTAGACTTAAAGTAGTAGAGCAAGAATACCTTTCACCTTTTTATCCTGAACTGACTTAAGATCTGAACAGAGGCAGCTCCATCTTTTGGAAGACCCCAATTAATGATGCTTATAGAAACACTTGACTCCTCAAGCTTTCTTTCATTTAGCAGGATTATGAAGTTCCCAATTCATTCAGTGCTGGTAGCTTGCTAATTCTTTTTATGCTTCCTTTAAAATATTGAGTATGTTTATGTTTGATAAAGATCTAAATGTGCAGCAATTAAAAAAAACTTGTGTGAGTATTCCTTCCATGTATATAGATGCGTATACTTTTTTACATAGGTTATCTTCATGATTGGCCCATAAATTTTTCACCCAGTAATCTTCTTGCTGATGAACCTCTCCACACTTAACTAGAATGGTCTCTAAGAGACAGACACATTATGTTCTTGGACCATACTCAAAGCCACTCAATAAGACCTTATTATACTTAAACTCTCCTGTCTTAGTTAATGAGAATTCAGGATCACCTCCATGCAGTGATGAAGTACAATGGGGTATTGGAGAGAGTAATTTCTGTGGACAAATTTTAGAACCAAGGATAACCCCAGTTTCAAATTAGGAGGAAAGCCTCTCAGAGGAGAGAAAGTTGGTGACACATGCTTGGAATCCTAGCTACTGGGGAGACTGAGGGTGGTAGATCCCTTGATTTCTGAATTGCAATAGAGCTAAAGCTGATCTGATGCCTACTCTACCTGGCAACAACATGGTGAGCTTTTAGGAACAAGGCACCGCCAAGTTTCCTAGTGTGTGTGTTTGTGTGTGTGTACATGTGCAAATTGGTTCAGATCAGAAATTAATCAGACTAAGGCTTCTCTGTTGATCAGCAGTGGGGTGTGCACATATGTGACTACTACACTTCTAAGGAGGGCCAGTTTAGAGAGGAGAGGGGGAAAGAGAGAGGGAGAGAGAAGAGAAAAAGAAAAGAATAAGAGGAGGAGGAGAGAGAAGAAAAAAGGGGAGGGGAAATAATTGAATGTGTATGCATACACACAGTTAGGAAGAGACTCTGAGCTTTATGTCATTTGATTGGGAGTTGTGGAAGCTTCAGAAATGTTTTAAGTAATGTTATTTAAAATTGGGAGAGATGGAAGCAGTACATGGAAAGAAGTGGTTGGGGATGAACTATTCCATCAGCATCAGCAACTTAAACTTAAACTCACTGGTATCAGACTGGAAATGCTAAAGAATGAGTTGACAGACATGTCTTATTGTTACTGAACTTTATTTACCCTATGAGGGGACTGATTCAGAGAGAGGTATTGGCATGCCCTCCCCCTCCATTTTTCTCCTGCCAAGAGAGAGAGTAGATGTTCAGTCCAAAGTCTTTTTGTTTTTAAAGTGACATTTTAAAATTTCTGCTTGATTTTTAAAAGATTTATCCTTTATTCTGAATTTAGCAAA
>JAQQSW010003735.1:0-14619 GCA_028646575.1 Pseudocheirus occidentalis | reverse complement strand
CTCTCTCTCTCTCTCTCTCTCTCTCTCTCTCTCTCTCTCTCTCTCTTTCCCTCTCTCTCAAGAAAACTCCAACTCACTTCTTCAGTCCAGCATCCCACCTCCTAGATGCTGAGACAATCCTGCTTCCACCAACAGGAAAATTCCAATTCTGTCTCTCTCTGTCTCTAGAATTCTTCTTTATATACACACACTGGCCTCCTGTCTCAGCCAATGCCCTTCTTCCAGGTCAGCAGGGGAGTTCACACCTTCTCAACAGTGGACACCTTCCATACTTAGCCAGAAGTTACTAAGTGCTAAGTATCTGCTAAACTGATTACTGTTACACTGTTTTATCATGGTTCTCCTCTTACCTATCTGACTTCTCATCCTCAATCTCTCCTGACTCTTCATTTGTCTTTCCCGAGCTCTACTATGGCATTACCATCTGCTAGGTTCACAGTCTCAAGGCAACTATTAACCATTCACTTTCACTCAGTCCCTATATCCCATAGTTGCCTTGTTCTTTTTACTCTACTTCCACAACATCAGTTGCATCCTTTACTTTCTCTCTACTTATATATCTGTCAGTCTAGTTCAGGCTTCATCACCTCTCACCTGGACAATAGTGTCTTATTATAATAGCTGGTCATCTTGCTCCAATTCTTTCTCTTACCCATTTATGCTACACATGACTGCCAGCCTGAAATTTCTGAATCCAAGCCTTACTATGTGATTCCCATGCTGAAAAAACAAACTTTAGCAGTAACCTTTAATTTATAGGATAATATGTAGATCCCTCTTTTTGGCTTTTCAAATCCTTCATAATTTGGCTCCAACCTATCTTCCTAAATTGATTTTCCATTACTCTCTCATTTTACTGTATTTATGGCAATGAGGAGATTTAATAGTACATTGTTGAACCTGGAGTCAGGAATACTCTGCTTGAATTTCTGTTTTCCTTACTGCCTTGTGACCCTAGGCAAGTCACTTAACCTTTATGTATCACAGCTTTCTCATCTGTAAAATGAGAGTGATTGGGCTCATTGCCTCCATGGTTTTATCAAGCTGTGAAACTATGATTCTCTCATTTAAACTTTCCAGCCAAACTGGCCTACCAGCTCTTTCTTATACTTGACATTCCATTTCTCACCTCCACATCTCTACACACAATATGCCCCATACTTGGAAATCTCTGCCATCTCATATTTGTTGTTCACTCATTTTAGTTGGTCCAATTCTCTATAACCCTTTCAGGGGGTTTCTTGGCAACGATACTGGAATGATTTGCCATTTCCTTCTTCAACTCATTTTACAAATGAAGAAACTGAGATAAACAGGGCTAAGTAACTTGCCATGGTTACACATCTAGCAAGTATCTGATATGAGATTTGAACTCAGATCTGCCTGACACCAGGCCTAGCGCTCTATCCACTGAGTCACTTAACTGCCCCATCTCATATACTCTTATTAAAATTCCAAAATCCTTTCAAGGATCAAGTCAATCTTAAGTCAACCTTTGCTCTACCTCACCCCACTTCCATGGCTAATGCCCTCATAGAAATTATTTTGTATATAGTTTATATTTGTTTATCTTTGCAAATAGTCTCCTCCTACCTCCCTCAGTAGAATGTAAGCTCCCAGAGGGCAGAAAAGGTTGCATTTTTATTTTACACCCCAAATTATTACAGTGCCTAACAGGTACTTAAATGCTCATCAAAATGAATTGAATTTTCAGAGAAGAAAATTTAGGTTTCATGAAAGTGAAAACTTCCTAATAGTTAGAGCTGTGCAAAAACTAAATGGAATGCTTAAAGTCATATTGAAGACCCACACTGGATGCCTTTATGCAGAGACTGGATAATCACTAATCAAGGATCTTGTTATAGGGAATTTTGGCCAGGCATAAATTGAATTACTTGAGGTTGGTCAATGAAGTAATTTCCAACTCATAGATCCTGTGAAATATAAAATTGAATTAGAACTGAGATTTCAGCTCAAGGCCAATTAGCGCACTTGTCACTACAACATGGTAGCTCTCATCTGCTGTTATCAAAACTATAACCATGACCATGCCATATCACTGATTCCCAATTAATTACAACAAAGAGTCAGATTTCATTAATTGTCAATAATAATATCAATTGTATAACAGATTCTAGTATTTAGAAATCTCTTTAGTTATGGATCATTAAATGTTATCCAGTCCAACTCCCTCTTTTACAGATACAAGAACAAAGAGTCCAAGGAATTAAGTACTTTGTTCAACTTCACACAGCTAATTAGCAATGAATTTGGGACTAGAACAGAGGTTCTCTACCTCTCAACACAAAGTTCTTTTGATAATTCCATTGTGTCTCAAATTACACTGTGGTTAAATCAACTGTAATGTTGTTCCCCAAAATGTTAGCATAGTAGCAGTGCTTGTCATCTAATTCTGATTTATTCTATTTTGGTCTTATCACTAAGTCTAATTTCACAATGCTTTGCCCAGAGTCTCTTCTCCTTTCCCTACATTTGCCTCCTCAGTGATTTCATTGTTTCTCATAGGTTTAATTTGAACATGATGCAGACAACTCTCGCTCCTAAAAATTTAACATGAGTCTTTATCCTAAATCCTATCATTACATCGGCATGTAATTATTGGACATCTATACCTGGATGTCTCTTAGGTATTTCAAGTCAATATTTCCAAAATGGAAAACACCAAAATTTCCCTACAATTTCCCCATTTCTGTTGATAAAAACACACCTTCTAGTCATTCCAATGACCTTGAGGCTCTCCTTGACTTTACCCTCTTTCTGTCTTCCATTCCTATATTCAATCAGTTGTGATATCTGGTGGATTCTATTTTATTTTTTGACGCTTTTTCTCTTCTCTCAATATACTTGGTCACCACTCTGGCTCCTCATCTCTTGCCTAAACTACTGGCAGAACCTCCTACTTGGTCTTCCTGTTTCCAATTTCCCCCTTTCTAATCTATTCTCCATATAGCAATCAAACTGGTATCTTTAAAGCACAGATCAATCCATGCCACCCCCATCCTTCAAAACGTTCAATGGTCCCCTATTGTCTTTAAGACATAATGGATCCTTAACCTAGCATTTCAAATATTCTTTGTTATGAGATTCCCTGCCTTCCCACTGTCCTTCATACATTTTGCATTTTAGTCAAACTCAACTACTATAATATTCCTTCTCCCACCTTTATATCTTTGCACAGTTTTTCTGTACTCTCTGGAATGCATTCCATACTTGCCTTTTAGAATCCCCAGCTCACTTTCAGATGTAGCTCAGGTGCCATCTCTTAAATAAATTCTTTTCTAACATTCCCAGTTGTCTATACTCTCTTCTTATTGAGACCATTTTGTATTCTTTTGCATATTTTCTTTATTTCATGGATATTTCATGAATAATTTCTGTTATTGCATAGAACACCAGAATCAATGTGACTGCAGAGTTAGTATGGTACTGAAATCATTCACATATACACACACATACACACACACACACACACACACCTCTGTACATAGCTAGGTCTTGATTGGCACAAATAAGTGCCTTAATGAAGTCACATTTTTAGACTTTGTGCTGCATGTTTCTGTTAGGCTGAAGCCAGTGAACATATTTTATGTATCTTCAAATATACTGCATTAAAATACAAATGACCACTTCAGGGGAATTCATCATCCTCACTAGTTGGGATCTGGCTATACATGTTGTTTATTCTGCATAATATTGCTCCTTGATTTCAGGGAGGGTTTATTCATTTGCATGCTTGGGGTGGGGGTGAGGGGTTTTGATCCCCATTGACTGGTACTTAGTGGGCAATTCATGAATAATTGTTCAAATAAATCCAGCAACAGAATGACACCTCTGCAGATCAAAGTTCAACTGAAATGAAGAGGTCTGAATTCTCTTCCTGATTTTGTTCTTTATTTGATATGCCGTCTTGGGCCAGTTACTAAACCTGCCAAGTCTCAGCTTCTTCATATGCAAAATGGGAATAATAACAATCATGGCACTATGTGGATACTTTAGTGGAAATGCCTTTCTTGCATAAATCGGTGACTATTTTGAGGTGATTCTCTAATCCAGGGTTAACCCCAAAGCCAACCCAAAGAATAATATTTATGAGGGGTTGCTGACCCAATGTTTAGAGCAGATCTTTCCACTTCCCCAAATTTAACTGTTTCTCGCTATAAAGGAGAAGACCCTAATTCCAGTATCCTTGGATGTTGTAACAAGTCTGTCATCACCTTATTAGTCACCTCTTTACTTTGATAGTTGTCATCATATCCCCCTTAGCCTTTGTATGCTCACTTCAACCAGGTCTATACACCAAATGGTTTGAACTGGAATCAGTTCTTAAAATTGTAGAGTTCAGCTGGTCTGATAGTTTTATTCTTTGCTCTTGGCTTGTCAAGTGGGTTGCACTTGATATTTTTCCCTCACATTTCATCCAGTTAGTTATACACCTAAATGTTGAGGGTGTGGGGGTGGAAATAGAATAATAACCCTTAGGACATTTTCTTCTTTTCCTTGACCTTCTCATTTAAATTTTTTTTCATTGTTAATAACAGCAGACTGCTGTAGGCTGTGGGAATATTAGCCAAAGCTGCAAATAAAAGGACAGTTTTTATGCGTGAAAGGTGTTAAAGAGACTATAGCATTGGTGTTTGCAGTCCTACTCACACATAGGTCCCTGTAGTACTCAAAGATAGGAATCCAGCAGAGTATAATACCACCATTTGAGGAAAACAGTATTTTGTCTTTGGATTTCATACCTCATACAGAAAAACTGAGGCACAGAGAAATTAGTCAATGTATTTTATAAAAATATAGGCACAAGATAATTAGAGAAAAAAAGAACATGTTCTGGACTGTTGATTTAAGTTCTACCTCTTTTTATTTCTCATAATATAATACCCAGCGTTCTGTTAAACTTGCATTAAATGGTGCACACAGCATCTGCAATAACAAACTTTAAATACCTATCAAATGTCATGAAATGTCATTTAATATTGTTTTCCATAAGTAAGGAGAAAATGAAAACTGACAAAGTTCATATATATTTTGTGCTGGTTCAATACTTTAAATATCACCTGATAGAAATTGCCCCCAAATAGCAGATTGCAGTAATATGCCTAATATTAAATAAGCATGTACATTTTTTCCAAGAATAAGCAGTCATATTAAATAGCACTTTTAATGATGTTCTAAACAATTTCTTTGGCCACATCAGTGTATAGGTTCAGCTGATAATAAAAATTGCATTTGAACAGAGTACTCTAAATTTTAACAATATTCCAATTCCCCTGTGCAATTATGGAACTTGAAATGTAATTCTCCCTAGAACTATAAAAGAATTAGACCGGGGAAACCCTGTTAAGAATAGAACAAAATAAAAAGGAACAGCTTCAAAGACCCCTTTGATATTGCTGTTGCTGGGTGTCATGTTATATTCTGTGGCACTAAGTTGAGATGTGAAAGATAAGAAAAGTCAGAATGGAAAAGCCCACCAAAAAAAAAAGGAAGAATGAACATTTCCAAAATGGACAAAGAATAGTGTTTCCCCTTCCAAATATTCTGTGTTAAGTTCTCTAAATTATCTTATCCAGAATTTGGAGTATATTCAAATTTATTGATAACTAGATAACCAATAATTTTCTTTTTCCCACCATAGCTCTTTCTTCTCATATCCAATTGAACCTTCCCTTATAAAAAAGAGAAAGAATTAAGCTACATCAACTCACAAAGTAAGAGCATCTGCAAGTATATACAATATTCTGGAGCCACCCATACACACTTATTTACTATAAGGAAGGCTCTGTGTTTCATCATTCGTGCTCTAGGTAGGAGATTAGTATTACAATTAATCTGAGTTCAGATGACTTTTAGTGTTGATTTAATTTACAATATCATAGCAATAGGGTGTATTATTATCCTAATATTGATTACTTCACTCAACATGAGTTCATAGAACTCTTTCCACATTTCTCACACATATTTTAAAGGCAAAATAATATTTCATTATCAAAGAACAGTTACTTTACACCTAATATTTTTTTTGATACTACAAAAAAAAGTACTGCTATGGATAATTGGTATCAGTGGAGGCATTGTTTCTGTTTTTGATCTTCATGGATGGATGGATGGAGGGTTGGTTGGATGAATACACGAATAAAGCATTTATTCAATGGTTATTGTGTATAAAACCCTATCCTACACATAGAAAAGTTAGGCAGTACCTGCTCTCAGGGAGCACAGATTCTAATAAAGAGACTCCACATATAGGTGTCAGTTATGGGTGAAAATGGAAGGTCCTGTGGTCCTCAGAGTGCAACAACAAAGCACCCTTTCTTTTCTTTTTCCTTGCACTTAATAATATTTTATTTTTTTAATTACATGTAAAAGTAGTTTTCAACATTCATTTTTTTTTGGTAAGGTTTTGGTTTCCATTTTTTCTCCCTTCCTCTGTTTCCTTCCCCTTCCCCAAGGCAATGAGCAATGTGATATCGGTTACAGATGTGCAGTCATATAAAACATATTTCCACATTAGTCATGTTGTAAAAGAAGAATCAGAACAAAAGAGAAAAACACAAAAAAGAAAAACAAAGTGAAAATAGTATACTTTGATCTGAATTCAGAATCCGTAGTTCTTTCTCTGGATGTCTGTAGCATATTCTATCAAGAGTTTTTTAGAATTGTTTTAGACCATTATATTGCTGACAAAAATGAAATCTAACAAAGCTGACCACCACATAATATTGCTGTTACAGTATACAATGTTCTCCAGATTCTACTCTCTTCACTCAGCATGAGTTCATGTAAAACTTTCCAGGTTTTTCTGAAATCTGCCTGCTCCTCCTTTCTTATGGAACAATAGCATTCCATCCTATTCATATACCCTAACTTGGTCAGTGATTCCCTAATTGATAGGCATCCTCTCACCTTCCAATTTTTTGTCACCACAAAAAGTTGATGGGGATAGTCAGCTGCTTCTGCACAAGAACTGTTTCCCTGGAGGATTGCTTTGAAAGCTGGGCTTGGAGCAGGACTGGTAGTCTGGGAGGTGATGGTACTCCCATTTCTCCTATGTGTAGCTATATGTTGAGCTCATGGTGAGGAGGAAGGTTGGCTCGTTCTCCACCCTCATTTGTAGAAGTACATATCCCGGAACAGGATCTTTTGTTCAAGGGATATAAACATTTTTTTCTCATAACTGCCAAACAAAAGTATTTATTAAATGATTACTATGTGTCAGATACTGAATACGGGGGATACTATAAGCCTAAGAATACAAAACAGTTTCTGTTTTCAAGAAAATTATTTTCCAGGAAGATTACACCTATCTGTAGCTCCATGCAGTGTACTAATGTGCTTTACTTCTCAAAAGCACTCCAACTATAACTATTTCTGTCTTTTGTTATCTTTTCCACTTTGATACATATAAGGTGAAGCTATAGTTATTTAATTTTTATTTGTCTACTTGTCCTTTCAAGTACTTTTCATATACTTTTATAAATTACAAGTCTTTGAGAAACCATTCGTATCCATTGACCAGCTATTGGGGAGTATTCAACCTTTACTGAAATGCCAGTACTGTATTATGTGTTCAACACAGCATCAGAAACTATGAAAATATAGTTTCTGACTTCTAGGAATCTATAATCTAATTGGGAATACCAAACTAACCAATGTAAAGAAATCATAGGAAACATTTAGGGAGGATTAAACAAGGTTGTTCTGACTCAGTATAATCGAAATTCAGAGGGGCATAGATGACTATGGGCTATATTGATCAAAGAAAGCCTCTTGGGGACTTAGGACGTAAACTGGATCTGGAATGATATGTCGTAGTGATAGAAAACTACTGAGAAATTCATCCAAATATGACCTTGTTAATGACTAACCCAGAAATTTATCTTAATGGCTTTATGTTATTTCCATAGTTAGTTCAGTAATATTATTATTTTTTCCCCTTTATCAGTGGACACCACACTAGCATACCCCAGAGCTCAGATTATGTACAATATACTTTTACTGAACCTATTCCCAACTTATTCCCAACTTCTTTTAATTCAATTTACACTTGTTGAAAGTGACCTAAATAAATAAATACATAACTAGACCCAACATCCCATGTTCTTACCATATTTCATGGCTAAATGATAAAAAATAATCAATGCTTTTAATGCCCAGTTGGTCCATCTTATAACCCCCATCTTGGACCATTTTAATGAGTTATATAGTCATAGGATCTTAAGATTTAAAATTTTAAAAGACCACAGAGACGTCCTGTAATTAGCAGTGAGGTCAGGTGATTTTCTCAAGATCATATAGGGTTTAAATACTAGAACCTGATAAATGACTGATAAATTGAGTCTTAGGGGGCATTATGCTACCAGCTTGGAACCATTCCAACACATCAGCCCAGGGCATGAACAAGAAATAGAAGTCGTCATCAACTACTGAAGCTTATTGACCTCCCAAAATGAATCTCTGCTCCTGCTACTGGTTCTTTCTATTTGCCTTGGGCTCTTGTACTTTGGTTCATCAGTAAATCCCTGAAAACAACTTGAATTGATCTTTGGGTGCATGTTTCTTGACTCCTGATTTCACCCCATCTCCTCTACCTCATGAGAGGTCATTGCTCTGCTCACAAGGAATATGAACATTAAATAAGAGACCAGATTCAAAATGTTCTTTCCATTTCACCATGCCACTTCACACATTATAACAGCTTCATCATGTTAGGGCACCTGATGTAGAGAAAAGGGAAAGGGGTAAAGCAGCACATCTTTTTCATAGGTATGATACCCCAGGCTTCATCCCTTTTATTACCTTTTTAAATTCAATCTACACCTATCGAAAGTGACAAAAAAAAAATAGCCCCAGCATCCCATCTACAGCTTAACACCTACTATCCTATGATACCACAAGATCAACCTTTTTATGATCAATTGACACATTAATTTATCTAGATGGCCAGCATTGTGCTATGTGTTAAGAGAAATATGGGAAAACAAGATAAGACTCCTGATTACATTTATCCCACTAGTCTCCTTTTTCCCTAACAATTTCCTGAAACTGCTGCATAGCATATGTTTATACTTTAATCTTAATATATTCAATTAAAAATAATGTTGAGCATTATACAATGCTTCTTGCGAGAATTGAAGGCCCCAAAGTGCCAGGAAACTAAAACTATGAATTGGTCTCTTTATAGTAATGGATCATTGGGAGATTTATGGCAATCTAGCATAAAGTAGATTAATCAAATGCCATCTTTCACCACCATTTCATTCAGAATTAAATATTTCATATATGGTTTATAGGACAATAGCAAGACTTAGGAATTATTTCTCCTGAGGCAAAAATAATTTGGTGAGCAGGATAGGGAAGGGGTAGGAATGGTAGAGGTGGAGGGTAGTTTACTTACAATTATAGCAGTTACCAGGAGAAGAGGATGCTTAGTTTATGTCCCCAGGATCCAACTCTGTTTTTTAACTTCTGAGGGACAGTAGTGGCAGTCATCCTGAGAACTCCATTGGGGGTGAGGGGAGGGGAGAAGGAGGGGAAGAGAGTGAAATTGAAAGGAGATTTGGCCAATATTGGTCAAGTCCTTAAAGTTGGGGTTCTTCATTCTTTTGTGCCTTTGTCCCTTTTATTAGTCTGGTAAAGCCCACACATCTCATTTCAGAATAATGATTTAAATTTATAAAATAAAATATATAACAACAGAAACTGAAGTGCATATATGTGTATATATATGTGTGTGTGTGTGTGTATGTTGTGTGTATGTATGTGTGTATACGCAGACATGAATGTGTGTATATGTGTGTGCATACATACACACATATATGTATATATACGTGTGTATATATATATATATATACACATATATATGTATACGTGTGTATATGCCAAAGGTAAAAAAAAAAATAAAACACTTGCCTTGAAGTATATTCAATATATTCTCCCTGTTATGTATTCATCTAGAGGCAAAATGACCACACTTCTGGAAAGGTGTAATAAAGGAGTCCTTTCTCTCCCTGATTCAGAGGACACATAGGTATCCTCTGAGTCTTTCTTATTAACTGACTGCAAAATGACAAAAATATTTTAATTTGCTACTAAGATCTGAATATGCATACAAAAGGTTTTTGTAGATAAATTCCTTCTTCCTTAGTTGCAAGCAATGGTAAGAACTAATGTGGGCCTCTAGGTGGAGAAGGGGACCTTGTGTCTTCTCTCCCCAGCTCTTGTTATGTGGCTGTGAATGCATGGAAGGGGGAGGAGAGGGGGTTTGTTTGTTTGTTTTGTTTTCCTATCTCCATTGTGTTTGAGTCTTTCCTGATATTGTATTTTCCTGATATCACAGTAATAAGTATCAAAAATAGAATGGACCAAGTTACAGCTTCATGAGCTTTGAAAGATCAAAGGAGCCACCAAAGATATCCATAGCAACTGGAGATGATAGTAACTTTGAGAAGCCAGTTGTGAAGATGGATCCCTCAGAAGCAACATGCTAGATTGAGCACAAGAGGGAACGAACCCAGCAGACAAAACACTATGTCCTGTGTCCTATGGAATGGGGAAAAAGAAACTTCTATTTTTCAATTAATTTCACAGCTCCCAATATGCAAAAAAGAAGAAAGTCAATGACTATAAATTAAAAATGAATTCATAAGTATTTATGGAAGACCCATTTCTATCTTTAAATTCAATTCAATGAAGACAACTGCTATATGAAATATTTTCTGCAAAAAAAGATTTCCTCTTATTAAAATGTGTATAAAAGGAATTTGACACTTATATAATTAAACAATTATGTTTTTACAAGGTGCAGAGCATTGAGGGAGATACAAAGCTTAAATGAGACAGAATTCCAGCCTTTACTGACACTAAAACCTAGTAGGAGGATACACAGATAGCCATCAAAAAAATAAGTATATCAGAGAGGTGAAAACAAAACACCACATTAGGTCTAAAGAGGACAAAGGTCAATCCAAGTTGTTATTTGTCCTTCCTTAAAAAAAAAAAGACCAATGATGTCATGAGGTGAAGTTTTGACTTGCATGTAAATTGGATTTAAGTGAGGCCAAGTTGTACAAAGTCATCAGCCTCCCTCTCTTCCAGAGTCATTGAAAGTCCAGTGGAAAGATAAAAGTCAGATTGACTAGCAATGTCATGTGGTACAGTGGATAATTTTAGTGTCTTTAATGTCTGACCAAGCTCTATGCTTTCCATAACTCCTGCTTCAACCACCTTTATGGCTGTTTTGAACAAATTGTTCTCATCAACCCAATTTGCATAGTGGAAAATTTTCACACACCTAGGCTGGACATTCCCCTAACTCACTGATGGGTACAAGGACAGTTGCTTACCCTCAACCTGATTTAGTCCATCTGCCAAGATGGTTTTATCAGGAGTCTGACCCCTGCACATGCTATAGCTTCTTGGAACCAGGTGAGAGTAAGTGTTATGGGAATCTGAAGATCTTCCTTGTCTCTAGGCCCTTTGATAGGCATAAGTGACCCTGAGAACCTTACCTGATTTGAAAATATACTCTGCCCCTGTAATAGGCTCATTGTGGTCCCATGGAGCCTGTGGTGGGAAGCTTATTTTTCAGGAATGCCCACACCTTCTTACTTTGTTATTGGGCAGCAGGTCAAGAGGGTTATGACGTTCTCTAATCCAGGAGAAGGCTATATATAACCTGATGTAAGTTTTTGCTTTGGGGCTCACTTTGGGAAGAGTTGTGTAATTTGGCCAGATGAGACTCTGGGAAGCCCTTGAACCCCTGCCTTTGAAAACCCAGATGTTGGTGCTTCCCTCTCTGGTAACTAAGTATGGATGTAATGATCAGACAGCTGGAAGCCCTGTCTTCTGACCTGTTTTTCTGTCTGCTTGTAACTTCTGTTTGTATTCTCAGAAATTCAGGGTGCTGACTTTTCCTCCAAAACTAGTTAAATGATATATATTTGATTGATTAAAGTAAGATTATTACTCCATTTTGAGTTACTTTCCTTTAGAAAAGCAGATCTAAGAACCTGTGCTGGCAGCCATCCTGTGTATGCCAGAGTGCTTGCCGCTACAGTAAGGTGGCAAAGTAGACACCAAAGGTGGATGAACAGCCCTAAAAAGGGTTCAGCAAGCCCTCCCACCAGAGGTACTAATCTTCCCTTAACACCCCACATACCCTCATTACTAGCTGGAGAGATCATAGTAGTATTCATATAGGAAATACAGTTTGACCCTATGAACACATGATAGGACTGGGATTTGGATGAGTAAAGAGGAAATTGCCAAGGGGTGTCACAATCAATTTCTAGAGTCTGACAATCCATTGAGTTGATTACTAACAATAACTGTGTAATTCTAGTATCACAGGGAAATCAGGGAAGAACTTAGCTTTCAGAGCACAGGCCTATTGCTAGTGCTAGAGGTACAGAGAAAATACAAGAAGTTGCATCGATTCATCAGTGCCGCCTTAGCTAACCTCATTAGCAGACCCATTCCAGTCCTTTGGTAAATTTTCCAATCTGCCCATGTTTGGAAACAACCTCATTTTTTCCTAAGCACTGTAATGCTATTTATCTCTTCAAATCATAACTGCATAATGCTACAATTAAGTCTCATGACAAAGATTACAACAAGAGCATAAAATATGGCAAATTAATTGCTTCTCATGATAACAATATTGGATTGCAAAGAAATAAAAGCAAGTTGACCTCTTCCCAAAACAATTTTAAAACTGTAAAATTGCAGTCCTCTCAGCCCACTATGAAATAACCATGTGCTGCATAAACATCAGGCTTTTCAGATGCTTTATTTCTGAAATTCAGGCAAGCACAGCTGTGGCTAACCAGGAAAGAGACTATATTAGACTCTCAATAGGGAAAATTCCAAAGGTCTTTTTGGTAATGCCTAGACCCACTGATACCAATACACAAACTTGAACTAGATCTCATTGGGGACATTATAATGACTAAACTGACTTCAAAGGTCTTTATAACTATACAAGACCCGGCAAGTGCTGCTCTGCTTCTGAGCACAATGAGTTAAACCTAAAGACTCAAAGACCTTAAATGATCTGGACATATCTGTGGGTTCAAGGGAGGTCAGCAAGTACTTTCAAGAGAGCTGACTACAAGAAATCTTGTAACCTCACTATAATTTTTGATGGCTCCCTCTTCCTCATCCTCTACATCTAACAAAGTACAAAATCCTACTATGCTATTTCTGTGGCATCCTTCATACATATATATCCCCTTTTCTCTACTCACACAGTCACCAGTTTAGCTTAGGGACCCATTATCTCTCGTTTAGAATATTGTAACATAAGAACAATTTCTAAAGTTGCTTTTTTTTTTCTCAGACTCTATTATCTTCCTTCTCATCCATTTTCTCCACATCAGTCAAAATAATCTTCCTAATGTAGCTTGATCACATTACTTCCCAGTTCAAATAACATCAGTAGCTCCTTATTGACCATAGGATAAAATACAATCCCCTCAGTCTCACATTCAAGGGATCCCACATTCTGGTTCCAACCTCCCTTTCCAGTCTAATTTCATGTTAATGCTTTTTTCCACACTCTGTGATAACCAAACTGGTCTACTAGCAGTTTCTCATAGTTCATATTCTGCTTTCCATGTATACATTTGCATAAACTAATGTCCATGTATAGAACTTGTCATTGTTGTGACCACATTGGGAGTTTTCTTGGCGGAGACACGGGAATGCTTTGATATTTCCTTTTCCAGCTCATTTTACAGATAAGGAAATTGAGGCAAGCAGGGCTAAGTGACTTGTCCAGAGTCACATACCCAGTAAATGTCTGAAGCTAGATTTAAGCACAGGAAGATGAGCTTCCTGACTTTAGACTGGACATTTTATTCACTGTACCATGTAGCTTCCCTAAAAACCCAATTCCCCTTTATTTCCATCAGTCAGAATAATCATTTTCCTTCAAGGTCCAGTCCAGGTTATACTTCATTAGTAATTTCTCTCATTGTCCCCTCTGAAAATTAATTCATATCTTAATCCTGTAAAGGGATTCTCATTTCAAAATTTGACAATTTTTCTATTTGTAAAGGGTAAAAATTAAAAACAAATGTAAAATTTTCATAACTGAAAAACTACAGTCAAGGCACTTACAGCAAAGACGTCTAGGAAATCCCATTATTTAGAATGTTAATAGATGAAAGTTCTGGTTGTTGTTTGCTTGTTATAGCCATGTCAGACTCTTCATAATCCCATTTGGGGGTTTTCTTGGTAAAAGTACTAGAGTGCTTTCCTTCTCCAGCTAATTTTGCAGATGTGAAAACTAAGGCAAATAGGGTTAAGTGACTTACACAGGATCACACAGCTAATACATGTCTGAGGCTGTAATGCCAAGCAAAGGCAACTTCCAAGGTTCAGATTACCAGCATAGCAAAACCCAAATTCAGCCAACATTCACAGAACAGGGAAAATCAAAACAGTATAACTCAAACATTTCACTAGTAAGTTCTTCATTCAGTCCAGGTACTACTCCACTCCTAAAGGGTACATGCTTTTAGTCAGTCTCTTGTCAAATGGAGATCAGACTACTCCACCCCTAGAGGGTACAGTCTTTTAGTCAGTCAAAGT
>JAQQSW010003734.1:0-14620 GCA_028646575.1 Pseudocheirus occidentalis | reverse complement strand
CTCCCATTCTAGTTAACTTGATGTTTTTATACAGTACCCAGAAGGCATAGGGAAAGCCCACAACCTACCTGCAAGTAATATTATATCACTGCTGGGGGCAGCTAGGTGGCCTGGAATCAGGACTACCTGAGTTCAAATCCAGCCTCAGACACTTAATTCTTACTAACCGTGTGACTTGGGCAAGTCACTTAACCTCAATTGCCCTGCCTTCCTCCCTCCAAAAAGCAAAAAGCAAAAAGCAAAAAAAAAAAGATTATATCACTGTTTCTGTATTTTCTTTTTCAAATCCTAGCATCATAGTTCTATAGTTGGAAAGGACCTTAGGGATCGTAGAGTCCACCACACTCTCCCCTTTCTTATTTTATATCTGAGGTAACAGAGGCCCAAAGCAGTGAAGTGACTTGCCCAAAGTCATTCAGGTAACTAGGAGCAGGTAGTAGGGTTCAGATTCAAACCAGAGCTGAGTTTTGAACCCAGATATTGTAATGCCAATGAGATACCTATAGCAACTGCTATGAATATGCATACATATTTCCAGGGTAGATTTGCAAAATATAATACATTCTCTTCCTCAAAAGGAAAACCAAAATATTTATTTGGAACATCACTATTAGGATACTAGGAGGTAAGATTTAACAAGGTACTCATCACTAATCCATGGATTGCCAACATCTTAAGCATTCTTTCTGTCAGTTCTCCCCACCAACAAATTCCCCTAGGCAAGTTTCTTCTTCTACTCTCTGCTCTGCCTCAATCTCCCTCTCTGCTAGATTGGGCAAGCTCCCCACACACACTGGACTCCACATGGCTCAGGCTCTGTGTGACTCAGGCTGTACCACAGCTGTGAGCTGGGCCATGGCTCAAAGCAAGCCATATAAGTCTATTAATGGGCAGGGAAGATCTTCCTATTCCATTAACATTACAGATCCTCTGACTCCATTTCTATCAGTCTTTTCCCTACACCACACCACTTTCACAGATGAGTAACCCATATGCCACACCTTTCCCTTCTCTTTATGATACTGTAATTTCTGTTTGGATTTGATTGAGAGCCTCACATATTTCTTAAACTGACTTTTCAAATCAATTCAATATTTATTAAGTGACTACTTTGTAAAAGGTGCTATGCTAGGTACTAATTTCTCTTTTAGAAACTCAAAACATATTCTTTTCTGTTAAGGCATAGTACCTGGAACATGTCAGTACTTATTAAATACTTTTCATTTACTCACTGAATGTCCTAGTTCAAATCTAAATTTGTTATGGGGTGGGGAAAGACAGTATATCACTACTCATTAATATTAAAACAAATTAGGGAGGCTTAATGGTATAATGTCAAGTATTCTGGACAAGGATGTCACTCCTGTTCATTCCCCTCACTAGCTATGTGATCTTACTTAAATCACTTAACCTCTGCAAGCAAATTCATCTTTGAAAAGAGGGGGTTAGACTAAGTGATATTAATGGTCACTTCTAGTTTGATTCTAATATACACATATATGTATATATATATATATATATGTGTGTGTGTGTGTATGTATATATGTATGTATGTATATGTATTGCTTTAAGATTTGCAAGATATTTTCAACCTGAGACAGAGATTAAATAACTTGCCTAGAACCACAGTTATTAGCAAATGGCTGAGGCCATATTTGAACTCAAGTGGTTCTGTATTAAAGATTTAGGTTCTGTTCAGAGCTCTGTTCCTCCTGTACAATCCAGAGTAAGTAAAAACCTCTTTAGGCCTTAGTTGTCTTGTCTGTAAAATGGTGGGGTTTATCTAAAAGGTACCAGTTTCTTTTAAAAATTCTTTAATTCTGTGATCCACTCATAAGATTTAGAACTGGAAGGGCCATCAGAGGAGGTCTTCTTGTTCAAACTGAGATGAATAGTTTTTCAGTTTATCAAATTATCTAGTCAGGTCCCTGATTGACTTTTTAAGTTTTACTAACATTATCTAGAAAATGAGAATTGGAGGAGTCAGAGTATGGAACTCTAGGTATTCAGGGACAACATGAAAGGGAATGCTAAAAAGGAGAATAATAGGGAAAGACAGTGTCATGAAGAAAAAATGGCATTGGACCCTGAGAAAATCTGAGTTTTTTGCCCATCTGGAAAACTAGCTAGGCTTGTAATCTTTGGAAGTCATTTATCTTCTATATCTTCTATGGTCATTCAGTTTCTTCTGTAAAATAAGAGGCTTGTAGTAGAAGACGTTTAGTCTTTTTCAACTCCATAGTTCTATGCCTGGAAGGACACTAAAACAATTTTGCCTATTTCAGATTTGTTTGGGTGTCCCCACTGTCACAGAACTGGGCTGTATAAGTCATTTATTTGACATATGTATGACATTTCTTTCCTTCCAATGCACCGTAATGTGAACTCCATCATGGCAGTGGTTATGTATTATGTCTTGACTTTGTATCTCAAGAGAGGCCACTGAAGATTCATAAGCTGGGAGTGGCATGGTCAGTCCTTTTGGAAGCTAGTACAAAAGCTGGTATGAAAGGAAATGGATATCTGAACTAAAATAGTTGCCAGGGAAATAAGAGGAAAGATTCAAGGGATGGAAAGAGAATAACTAAGACTAGGTAACTACTAATGTGCTAGGTACGGAAGTATCTCATTTGATCTTCACAACAACTTCTGGGAGGTAAATACTATTATTAACCCCATTTTACATGGAGTTGAGAAAACTGAGTCACTGAGAGCTTAAATGACTTAGCCAGGTCACGCAGCTACTAAGTGTCTCAGGTGAGATTTTTTAACTCTGATCTTCCTGACTCCAGGCCCAGTGGTTCTATTTCAACTATTTCCAATGCTAAAATTTTGAAACACTAAATTTCATTTAATGGTCAGTAAAAATAAAGATGTAATTTTCCCGGCTACCCAAGTTCACAGATGCCTCTCATTCTGAAATCTACCCTTGGGGATATATGAACCCCCAGAGTTAAGAACCACTGCTCTAAATGATGAATGCATTATATAAAACTCAGTTCTCAATGGCCACTTTTAGGATTCCCTCATTATGTGTAACTTCCGCGCCCCCCTTCTCCCCCCCCCCCTTTCTTTAAGAACTAAGTATCTGAAGTCTAAATGTTCGGCGTCCTGAGTCAATTTAACCCATTACCTTGGACCTACTTTCTAGCCCTGGTGCCTTCCTGGTTGACCGGTTACCCAAAGCTTATGCTGACATCCTCGTCTCCCTGGAGACTTACCTGTTCTGTAAATCATCTAATCAGGAGTCTATGCTTCCATGTCATCAATTGTTTAATCTGATAAATGGTTTCCAAGTATCACACAGAGATAAATTATCCTTGCCTTTTCCCTTTCTTTTCCTTCCCCAGTCCCAATCATGTAGTTGTCTCCACCGGCCCTTTCATAATACAAATTTTAAAAGTAAGTGAGAGTGGAGGTATTTGGCAGGGGGCGGGCTAGCTTTTTAGCAAGGTTCAAATCATGCTACCTATATCATTTATCTAATTATGCGCAAGGGGGCAGCTCCCTAACGTGACTATTGGACTTTTCCCTCTCCAAGCCTCCAGGGCAATCACTGTGAAATGGTTTGATAGGCTGATGAATCGGCCTATCATAAAGAGTCCCTCCCCTTCCCCTCCCCCTTCCCCCCAAATGGAGCTTTTTATCCCCCCAGGAGGCTTACCTCATTGAACTCCAAATTATGGGGGAAAGATGGGGAAGAGATGAATGAGTAGGATGGAAACTCTTCCGGAGCACCTCCACCCCCCCCCACCCCAGTGGGGAAGCTTTAAACTACTTCTGAGCATGAGCAGTCCCGGGGGGGGGGGGGGGGAAAGGAGGGCGGAATTTGCCGGGGGCGGGGCAGCTTGACTCCTGGTGGTCCATGGAGCCTTCGACCTTAACTTTTATTTCAAGGGAATGTAACCCTCCCAGGTGCGTCTCCTCAGACCTTGGGTTTATGCTCTTTGTCCTCAGCCCTTCCCCCTCACGGTAACCCTTAGCCCCTTAGACTCAGTCATTCCAGGAGCTTCTAGGTTTAACGCTTTCCTTCTCTTCACAGCTGGCCCTCGGCCTTCTTCACCACCAGAGACGGGCTCTTCAGATCTCACCCTCAAATTCTTCCCCGGCCCTTGGCCGCTCCCAGTCCTCTTGCTCAGACCTCAGACCTCAGGCCCCTCCCCTAACGCCCTGAGTGTTTCTGGTCGGCTCAGGCCGGTCCTGATTTATTCTTTCTTAACCCTTGCCCTCAAGTCCATTCCTTCTACAGGACGCCTTATTCCCCAGGCTCAGAATCCTACCAAGAGCCTAATCCTTGCCATAAGTCCGTAGTGCTATTCAGAGCCGCCCCAGACTTCCTCCTCAAATTCCCTTGTCCCCACCTTATCTTTCCTCTTTCCCTTCAGACCTTATCCTCAAGCTCCTCCCCCTCTACCTCCCCCCCACTTGCCCAGCCTGACCTCATCCTCCATCCTCTCTCCTCAGAGCAGGGTTTCCATCTTAGATGAGGACATTCCTGAGCCCTTCACTCCCACACTCTACCCTAAGCCTTCCCACGTTTCACCAAACCCTGGGTTTGGAGGCTTGTCCTTGGGCTTTTACTCTGGTTACGATGTGCCCAAAGTCTTTCCAGCTGAGGCCTTTTCCCACAAGCAAGCCTTCAGTCATCCGTCTCAGACCTCACCTTCCAACCCCAGGCTCATACTTAACCCTTGCTCCCTCCTCAGGCTGTGTGGAATGTGCTCCTGGTCTTTCCAGCAGCTCCTGGGGCTCCGAGTCTTTCCCTATAAGGTCTCATGCTCACACTCCACCCATACTCTTCAAAACTTCGACTAGGCCAAACCTATCCTCACTGGGGTGCATGTCCCTCCCCCCCCCCCCATCCTGCTTAGACTTTGCCCGGGCACTGCCCTTAGTCTCAATTGCCACTCTGACCAGGGCTTCAGCTCCCTGCCCTTGCACCCTAGACAGGCATTACAATGTCAGCTGAAGTTGAAGGAGCAGACTGGTGGTCTGGGCACAGAGGCAATCTTGGAGAAAGTGGCATGAACCAAGTGATAGGGCCTGAAGTCAGACTGAATGGAAGAGACAGTGATGAGAAGCAGTAACAATAGCTAACATTTATATAGTATAGCCAACAGCTTTACAATTATGACTCATTTGATCCTCACAACAACCCTGGGAGGCAAGTGCTATTATCACTCCCATTTTACAGATAAGGAAACTGAGCTGAACAAAGGTTAATGACTTATCCAGGGTCACAGAGATTTAGTGCTGGAGACTTTCTGACTCCAGGGGCAGCACTCTGCTGCACCATCTAGCTGTCCAGATTTGTAGAGATATCCTCCTATTCAAGCTCATTGGTCATGAAGGCGAGGAGAGGGAAAGGGGCATGGACACTTGCCTTTTAGGTTTGTGGGGGTTTAATTGTTTGCAAGAAGGGAAGGAGTCAGAGACTGAAGATGAGACAGAAAAGGGGCGATTGCCAGAATAGATGGGGCAGGAATACATTACATTGTTCCTTGAAGGTGGAGACAAAGTGGAAGGTGGGTGGTACTGCTGAGAGTTTTTCAGTAAGGGAGATGAAGAAGCTATTATTGGGTGGCCTTGCTTTCAGTGAAGCAGAAGGGTCATTTGTTGTAAAGGAAGAGGGCAGTAGACTTGGGAGGCTTAAGGAGAGAGGATAAAGTATGGAACAATCACTTTGAGGGATGAGACAGAGAATTGGAGAGTAATCAGTAAAATCATGCAAAAAGAACTCATTCTAAAATCAGAGCGCCTGGTGAATCATGACTCTTACGAACTGCATGACTTTGGGAAGTAATTTTATTTGTTTGTACCTTAGTATCCTTAAAAGTAAAATGAAAGAGTTATATCATCTCTAAAGGCTTTCCAGCTCTAGCAGCAGTTCTCAACCTGTGGGTCACCACCCCTTTGGGGGTCAAACGACCCTTTCACAGGGGTGACAGGGGCCCCCTAAGACCATCGGGAAATACATATTTCCAGTGGTCTTAGGAACTGAGACACCCCTCCTATATCCGTCTCCAGGTGGGTCCACCCACATTCAGATACACCCACATACAGGTATTAAAGGGACAGGTCATGGCATTAGGAAGGTTGAGAACCACTGTCCTATAGTCTTATGATGGTTGAGGAGCAGGGAAGGCCTACCTGAGCATTTATCCCATACATTTATAGTGGGTGAGACACTGACCTTTCTTTCTTCTTACAGGAGGTCTCTCTACCCTGGTTGCATTTGGCCAGTTTTAATGCCATGGTCTGCCATTCCAGTATCAGTCAACATCCTCAATTATCTCATTCCTAATCACAGTAGCACCTTCTACCATTTCCAATCTACTAATAATCCATAATTCTGGATAACCTTCACTTTTGGATTTATTTGTCTTTGATCCCACTTTCTCTATATTTTTATATACATAGTTGTTTGTATATTGTCTCTCTTATTAGAATGGGAGTTCCTTAAGGGCAGGGATTGCTTTTACCTTCCTTTGTAGTCTTTAGCTCTTAGCTGACACAAAGTAAGTGCTTAATAAATGCTTGCTGATGGATTGATTAGTGTGATGACCTCTTCACTGGAGAGTTTAGAGAATTAATCCTACTGGTAGTTCCAAATATAATTTATAGTACAACTTTGTGCTACAAAAAGCTTCCTTTTTAGCTGTACTATTTTCCTTTAAAGAGACTTTGAGGCTTCTACAGTACTCATTATTTTAGGTGAAAAATCCTAGTAAAATTCAAATTAAGTGGCATTTCAAATAATTTAAAAATAAAATTCTTTTTTCATTCAAATTTTCAGATAGCATAAAGTATATTTGATGAAAATATTGTAGGATATTAATACGAGTTTTACTATGACAAATCAAAAACAAAAATTATAGTCAGAATTTCAAATCCTACTTAAGATTTATTAAAAATGTTTAGAATTCTTTGAATATTGGTTAATTCAGTTGTACTTAATTTACAGCCAATCATAAATTCTATGTTAGATATGTAGCACAGTTTAATCATTTGTAAAAGCTAACACCTTTTTGAACATCCTTTGTAGTGACAAAAATAAAAGAAGAACCAAAACAGTAAAGAAAACATTGGAACCTAAGTGGAATCAAACATTCATTTACTCTCCAGTTCATCGGAGAGAATTTCGAGAACGGATGCTGGAGATTACTCTTTGGGATCAAGCTCGAGTGAGAGAGGAAGAGAGTGAATTTTTAGGAGAGGTATGTGGGATTATTTAAAAACGTAAACTGTTAATGTTTTGTTGAATAGTATTAATTATAAAGAAGCCAATAAAAGAATTTTAAAACTTTTTAAAATAACTGAATAAAAGTATGCTAGTTTTATAATAAAAAAGGGCTACTAGGATTTCCCCCCTACTTTTGTACTTTTTCATCAAAGCCATTAAAATATCAAAGTTAAATACTATATTTTTTATTTGCTTCCTAAATGGGTATAAAAATTAAAGTGTTGATATTGATTTGGATTTAAATACCATTTTATGACATCTTATTTCATTTTTGAACATTTTATTTTTTTACTGAGGTAACATCACTTTTACCCCATGGGGTCTTTTGCATACTATGATTTTTTCAGTCTCTTAAAAGGATTCTTGAAATTAAGCAACCAAACAAAACTATAATGATATAGAATCACTGAGATGTATGGAACAGCAGAGATTTCAGAGTATACTAATGGCAAAGTGATTACTTGTTGGAATAAGATGGGAAATCAGTCATCACCTTACAGTGATTAGTTGAACAATTTTTAGGGGGAAGTAAAACTCTTTGGAAAATAAAAATGGTAGGATTCCATGTTGGCTTATTGCTTTGTATATCCTGGCCAACTCAATTAAATTAAATAAACACTTATTAAGCACTTGCTGCAAAAAAAAGATGTTGTGCTAAAGAACTAAGGTTACAAAGTCAAAACAGCCCCTATTTTTGAATTGCTTATAGTTAGATGAGAGAATATCTATAAGCCAACAAGTGTATGCAAATTAACACATAACATTTCTGGAGAGAAAGAATAACTGGGAATGCAGGGATGCCTTCAGTTGGTGATTCCTAAACTATGTTCTGAAAGAAACTATGGATTCTTTGGAGCATAAATCAGGAGGGATTGATGGAGGGGGTGGGGAAAATAAGAAGGACACAAGTAAAAGGGACAAAGATGAGAGATCCATTTCACATTCTTTAATACTCTAACGGCAACAATAGTCATTTGTCTCTGCTACATAGATGTTATAGTGTTAGATGAGTCTGAAAGCAATACTATGCACATCAAAACATCTTGATGTTTTCACATCAATTAATTGATTTAACTAAGCAGAATTAGATTAATTAATCAGAATTAATTTTAGTGGGTCCTATGATGCTTTTATCATAGTTCTGTTGCCTAGGTGGGACCTTATTTGGTACTTCAGATATTACACAGAAACTCTTAATTCTTTTCACTATTCCAAGCAGTATCAGAGAGGAGTCAACTTTATCAACAAGGATAAAGCAGAATCATACTTTGTAGTAGGCGTTTGTTTAGCGTGCGGTATATTAAATTGTGTTTTCTTGTGAGTTGAGGAAATCATGGTTAATAAATAATATTTATTACTTTCCTATGTCATATCTCAAATTTAGTGTAAATTCCTAATGATCTATCCCTGAAATCTCTATTTAGTATTTTTCTGTTTTAAGAATTTAGCCAGCTTATTATACAAGAGTTGTTTCTTAATAAAAGTTTACATGTGCAGGTTTTTTGTCACCTATTATATTGCAAACCATGTAGAACAGAGATCAGATCTTATTATTTTTTTTATTTCCCCCAATACCTTGTATATAGAATACACTCAATAAATGTTCACTGAATGAATGAATGAATACTTGATTTTTGTTCTGGCTCTTAAAAGAAGCATTTTGTTTATTCCCAATATTTCCCCAGGTATAGACACTAGTTTCTAGACAGTACTTTTGTTGACTCCCACCACTCTAGAAGTCATTTCATGTCACTTTTCAGACCTTTCTAGGAGTGTCAAAAAGTAAAAGAAAGAACTTCCTTTGAATAATTAAAAACAAAGTAATGAACAGTAATCATCACTGTGAGGCAAATGGTTCATTCCCCCTGACTTTCTTTGGAAGGCAAAGAAATTTATTTTATTTCTGTTTCTATTTTTTGTATTTATCATTTCTTTATATAAACCTTCATTCATTATACTTGTTGATTGATTGCAATTGGCTGCAAAATTCTCATACCATTAGTTAACAGCTATGGTCCTGTAAATCTTTTTTAGTAAGCTAAACAAAAACCAAAAACTGGAAGTCTTAAGTTACTTAGAGCTGATAAACATGTTTTTGATTTCTCCCCAATTTAATTGTCAATTGTTAAATAAAATTCTCTTTAAAAATTTTATCTTTTAATTACTAAAGTACTTTAAAAATTACTCCAAATGATGTGTGACCATGTAAGATAATTTGTTTACTATTTCTATTTGCTTTTGTTAACAACCATTGTGTCTTTCATTTCTGTAGATTCTAATTGAATTAGAGACAGCATTATTAGATGATGAGCCTCATTGGTATAAACTTCAGACACATGATGTTTCTTCATTGCCACTTCCCCACCCGTCTCCATATTTGCCACGACGACAGCCACATGGGGAGAGCCCAACAAGAAGGTTGCAAAGTAGGTTTCACTACTTCTTATCTGGTATTTCTTACTTGAATATTTTTAACTGTTGACTTTTGTAAAGTTGTAAGATGCCAAATATTTTGTGGTTATTTTATAGACTTCTAATGTTGTCTTCATGGCTACTAAAGATTATTTTGAATTGTATAAAATTATAAAATTACATTTTATATGTAAAATTCATAGAATGCTTCTCATAGTTGTTGAATTTTTTTAAATCAATAGCTCTAAATGAAGCACATTTGATATATTTTTAACTTTAGCATTTATAGTGTTGAGTATGGTAGTTAAACTATACAGTGATATTTTGTTTGCAAAAATAAATTTACTAGTTTCCTTAGTTTTGGGTTTCTCTTATAGAAATATTTGTTACTTTTGCTTTGTTCCTGTAGTTATCCTGGTATTTTTCATATATTATTTATAGTTCAGAGAAAGTTGTTTTATCCATAATAAACTATTCTACCACTTGAAGCCATAAACTTCTTCTGAAGGCATTTAGGAACGGGCATCCCTCTTAACTTTGAAGTAACAAGACTTTTTCTTAATGAGGCTGTTGTTACCAAAGAGTAGGTTGATTATTTCAGACTGGATCTAAATGAGGGGCACTGCATCCTAGTGGAGTTGTTATAGTATGCTCTCAACTACGTGGGTTCAGAGACTTGATTTTGAAATTTCTGGAGAATTTAACCCAAAGTCATAATAGACTGATTTATTTACAAATCTTATTGGCCATTTATTATTTTTACAGTGGGGATATAGTTGGCAAAATAACCATTACTTTTAATTTCCAAGAGATACTTCCTCTAAGTGGGTAGGATAAAATGAGGAAAATAAATTCATGATTTAAAATAATGCTTGATGAAAGTGGAATCATATTAGATTAAATTTATGGCCTGTAATAATTTTCTTTTTATAATATTCACATCCACCAAATTCAGTTTATTTGTTTCTTTCTTTCACAGTGCTGAATGAATATTGACAATTTCTTACTTCTCAGATTGTCTCTTTTTAGACTCCCCAAAGACAATTCAGCCTCCTGTTTACATTTGTCACTACATCATGCCCTTATGATATGTTTACAATTTTCAAAATTGCCATTTACTTTACTTTAATTATTTTTAGGTGGTGGCTTCACGACACGTTAATTTCATCAGCAATATATTTCCAAATATATTGTTCAATAGGTCTTCATTTTGGGACTTCAAATTAGAATAATAATGCTTCTGAACCTGTATTTTGGAGCCATAGTTTGATCCTTGAATCCTATATTCACTTACTAAAGCTGTTTCTAGGACAGAAATTTAAACGAAATGTGTAACTGTTAAAAGTACTCCCACAGCATCTTTGAAATTTATTAACTAGTAGGTTGTTGTGGGTATAGGTAAACAATAGGGGCTTAGAAATAGGTATTAGAGCTAATAAGTTAGAAAGGTCATTTCTGGTTATTTATACAACACTCATTAATGGAAGGAAGACCGCTTTTTAA
This sequence comes from Pseudocheirus occidentalis, assembly GCA_028646575.1. Classification (NCBI taxonomy): domain Eukaryota; kingdom Metazoa; phylum Chordata; class Mammalia; order Diprotodontia; family Pseudocheiridae; genus Pseudocheirus; species Pseudocheirus occidentalis. Next base: position 3,462 of record JAQQSW010003734.1, on the reverse strand, counting down.
GGGCCACGCTCAGTGTAGGAGGCAATCACATATGCATATATCCTACAAATGATTAAATAACATCCTTTAAAATTTATCTGTGAAATAACTTGGTTGATTATATAAAAGGAAAAAAAGTGGTCATTAGTGAGTACCCAATCAGTACTTATTATAGAAAAATAGCCTATGCTATATACCTCTATTAATTCAAGATTAAATTATCTAAAGATATAAACTCTATTTTCCTACATAGAAGGCTGAAACTCTGGCTTTAGAGATTATATGAACCCAGGTATTGAGATAAGTAAATGAGATTAATGAAAAGTACCTTTTTCAGGACTTATTTCTATATTTAATTTTTTAAACAAGTATTCACATTGATTTTTACACATACACTCTTTAAAAGTTTTAAAATTCATTTGAAAATTATTCATTGGTCTTATAATTAACTTCAGTGTAAAAGCTTCTTCTTTGTGAGATGGAAAGCCATCTTGCTGACATTTATAATCTTTTGAATGAGTTGTCCAAAAAGGCATTGACAAAAGTAAGAATGTGTAATAGGCAGTTGCCTTTTCCAAGTGACAAAGAAAAGAATGATTCGTATAATCACATAATTATGTTGATAAACATGTACTCTAAATATCAGGGCATAAAGAATTAGGTTGTGGACAAGTCAGAAGTGTAATGAATATGGAAGTTTTCTATATTCTATTTTTGTATTTTTTCAAGATATGAATATTCACTGATGACAGAAGGTATCATAATTGTAATGCTGATGGTGAATGTTAGAGAGATCACTGGAAATTTTCTGGGAGAGCTGTTTGATAACATTTTTTAAAACAATACATCACTAAGACTGGAATTTTGCTTTGAAATTATTAAAATTTCTCATCCATTTAAAATGTTGAAGTTTCTTTAGCATATTATCCAATTTTCTTATTTATTAATAAGGATATCCATGAAATTGAATTAACTAAACTTTTATTATGTTATATGTGCAAAATACTGTTAAACACACCAGCTCTTTGAAAATAGAGAGTGTGTTGAGAAATTTCTTGTGCTTTTTAACTTTTAAAATGTAAATATTTATAAAAGTTTAACATTTTAGCAAAACATCCTTTTATAATAAAAGATATTTTATTGTACATTTAAAATTTTTTCCTCTAGTTTTTAGTATTGAAATAATATTTAAGTCATTGATATCCTAATTTAATCCCTTTCTTTGCACCAAACTCACTGTTCTAATCTTTGACTTATTACATCTTTGTATATTATTCAGTATTAGTTGGAAGTATTAGCCATCGTCAGAACTTCTTCACTTCTTCCACTATTTATAACACCTTCCAACTTCACTGTTATAAAATTTTCAAAGGAAAGTGAGTAGGAAGAGTATCGAATTGGGAACAGAGTGATCGTGTTGTTTCAATACTGTGGATAGATAAATGAAAACATAAGAAGGTTTAGATTTTCTTAAATGAAAGAAATTTTCTTACCTTTCCTTTTTAATGCTGTTGGTGTAAGACAGAGGTGTCAGACACATAACTGCAACATTCCCATGTGGGCCTGAACTAAATTAAAATGTAATTGGGAAATATTTAAAAAATAAAAATATGATATAACAGATAATGATAAATGTGGCTTTCTGAGTACATATGTGACTACAAGGGGTTTAAAGGATTGTTTTGGTGACATCTATATAGTTATTTAGTCCTTCGGGGTTTTCATAGTTGTTCTTTAAGAAGCTATAGATCAGGTAGAATGTAAAACATTCTCTCCCTTAACTTTTGCCCCGAGTTCATTTCTGAAGGCATTTTTTGGTAATAAACAAACTGTAAACTTTTATAAGTTTATAAACTCTATACTATGGTAAAGAGTGCTTAGAAAATACAGAAAGGTTTTAATTTAGCCGAGCACCAAATGAGCTGTTGATTGGAGTTATATTAAGGAGAATTTCTATCTATATACATTTATCGTTTATCAGCAAATGCTTAGTACTAATGAATCTGCCTAATAGTGCTAGTATTTATTTTTATTGAATAAATGTCAATAGCATTGAGTTTCTAATCATTTTGCAAGCAATCATCTTTTTTCTTAGAAAATTGTTGTTCAGCTACTTTCTCTGCTAATGAAAACAACTTTTTCTTATATTTAGAAAATTCAATTCGCTGGTTATTTGCTAAAGATAATGTTATATGCAGAGCATTGACAAGATACTAGAAGTGATAAAAGGATCAAATAAGGCATGGTCCCCAACCACCTGGATGTTATAATCTAAAAGGATGTATAGCACGAAGGCATTTATAAAACCTGCTCTGTTTAAAGGCCTTTAGTCCTCTTCCTTTCTTAAGTTTTTTTTTCCTAGAACATTTCAAACAAGTAGTTATGAATTCTGTTTCATTTATTTTACCACTTAAGGTTAGGGATTAGTGGTCCAGTGTAGTAGTAGAAAAAACAGTGAATGAATGAGAAATTTTGATTTTAATTTTAAAGGATGCTTTATGGCTTTTTTTTTGTTTTAAGTCCTTCAAAAATAAATCCATTTTTAGAGAGACTCAATATAAATCCTAAAATTATATTTTTTTCAGATAGTAGTCCTATTTGGTTGGGATTTAGAATATATGATGAAGCTGGAAAGATGTATTGGAACCAGATTGAGGAGAATCTTGAGTGATCTTGATCAGGAATTTATACTTTATTTGGTAAGCAATGGAGAGCCCCTGAAGATTTTTTTTAGTTTGTTTTTTAAGAGACTTACAGGTTAAGAACCCTAAAGGGGCCAAGATGGCGGCGTAGAAGCAGCTCCCACACAAACACGCTAAAAAAAACTCATAAAATGGGACTCTAAAGAAATTTTCAAGCTCCAAAACTCTCCAAAAGACAGAAAGCACATCTGTTGCTATAGGCAGCTCAGCAGGTGGGGCTCTTCACAGCAGTCTGGGACCCATGGCCAAAACCCCGGCCGGGTCAAGCCCTGGGGCATTGGGCAGGGAGCCACGTCTATAGGAGAGCAGATCGGCTGCACTGGAGGCACAGTTACCACATTTATCAGGCCAGAAGAAAAAAAGGCTAAGAGAAAGGTCAGTGGATTTTGCTAAATCGGGAGGAGAAGAGCGGGTTGGCCAAACTGCTCCCAGGGCAAGGAAGCAGTGGGAGGTGGCTTTAGCAGCAGGAACAGAGCAGCAGCGGCCTCCACTGGGCTGCTTCAGAGCCCTTGGCCTGCAGGGGGGCTGAAGCGAATCCATCAGGGCCAAGGACTCTTGTGTTGAGCGGCCTGGATCTGGATCATGGTCTTGAGTGGTGGTCCTAGGGTGCGCTTTCAGTGAGCCAAAGCTGGGGGGGGGAGCTGCAGCACCCCACTAAGAGCTCCAGCAGCTGTGAGGGCCCCAGCGATTTGGGACAGAGCTTTCCCCCTCCAGGAAGCAGAGTTCCACAGAGCTAAAAAACCAAGCAATTAATAGACTGGCCAACATGAGAAAAAAGAAG